>VHZZ01001187.1:97075-111392 GCA_009801015.1 Silene noctiflora | reverse complement strand
TGTTATAGTTCACCCTAAAGTGGGCGAACTTGTTGGGAAGTGAGTGGAGGATGCGATCCACCACTAGAGTTTTTGGAATGGTACACCCTAGACGCGGTAGGGTGTCAACATGTTCGACCATTTTCAGCACATGAGGACCAACCTTTTGGCCCTTCTCAAGCTTGGCTTCGAAAAGCGAACCGCCGCTTCGTATTGGCGGATTTTGGGTGTTTGTAAAAACATTGTCGTCATACGAGTAAAAATCTCGTGTGCATTCAAAGAAATGCAACGAAACTTAGAGTAGAGGACATTGACCATATTAAAACGTTTTTGATATCATTGGACATCCTAACATGGTCATCATAGGCGGTCCGCATCGCCGAAGTAGCCCTCGGACAGGGCTAAGAGGGAGGGGGTGCGGTCAAGTAAGCGAGCACGTTATCGGATATCGCGGCGCTTTTGATTGTAGATTCTCATTTAACAAAGTTGCTACCATCATCTTTTAAGGTACATTTGTCCATTACGGACCTTAGCCATGAATCTTTGCCTAGTGAAGTAGTTGACGGAGTTGATGAAGTTGTCATTGCGAATTAAAAATGCTACAACAAAATAAGGAAATATTAACATTCATTGTTTTAATAATTTACTTATAAACAAAATTTGGCTCTCATACATACCGATGTGTGTGGTCCAACCCGCCGCAGCTGAGCTCCCTACCTTAGCCAAGCTCATGTTTAACTTGCTTAGCTCTACCATCTACCCTTCCAATGACCGGGCTACTTTCCAAGAATACCTTGTATACCATCTTTTGTCCCATAGAAAAATCAACTCGCCTAGCCTCATTTTCAAAAGATTTGCCATGATAGAGGCCAAAATCCAAGACCTTCAATATACCACTCCAATTCAGTTGTCATATGGGATGTGGATATCTGTCATGCTTCGTTCCAAGAGGGTATTGGTAAAAGATTTTGTGGGGTATCAAGGCATGTTTGATAGGATGTCCACGGGAAACCTGGGTAAAATGATGCTGAAAACACATAAGGGGAAGTTGCTGACTATTAAGAAGGTTAAGGGTAAAACTGTCGAGAAGGGTTCCTCAAGCAAGGCTGTGAGTGAGACCGGTTTGGTGGATCAATTTGAGATCCTTAATGCTTTGGCGGCTCTTAAGGAGGATGCGGCGTGTCTTAAGGATGATGTGGCCTATCTCAAGGAAGTTCAAACTGACATGGCATTTGTCAAAGACACTCTTGATTCACTACGGGGAAATGTGGACGTTATGGCAAACCTACTCCAAGCGAGAACCGGCATGAAGTGACTCATGATGCCTCAGATGAGGATGATGACCTTGATGGAGTTCAAGACTCCTCTCCCTAACTCCCTTGCTCTTTATAAACTCTGCCTACTTTTGCCTTATATCCCCCGTCCTTTTTTCATATTCATTTGGTAGTGTATTATTAAACCTTCCTTAGACTTGTCGTACTTTGTTTAAATTGATGCTTTAAACTTCGTATTAGTTAACCTTGTTATTTTGCTCACCTGAGGCTGTTTTTTATGTGACGTCTCATGTATGATTACATTTCTGAATGTTTTGAAAATAATGAAAGGTTGTTTATGAAGGAAAGAATATCCCATTGACATCTTTTAAAAGGTTTTTGCTCAAAATGGCAAACTTTTAACTTGACTTTAGGAAAGAAGAACTTGTTTCTTTCCAAAGTTGATCTTTCAAAAGTGTCTTCGTGTGACTATCATCTTTTGCTTTGTGACTATTTCAAATGCTTTTATAAATGATTTCAAAGCATCTTTTCTTCTTCTACCTTTGGAAGAATGCTCTTTTTTTTTTTTTTTTTGCAAAGTTGGAAAGGTCAAAAAAACATTTGTTTTCTACCAAATGTCTTGATCCTCAAACCCCTAGCTTTTTCCTTCTATAAAAGGAGCACTCTTTCTCATTATTTCCTAAGACTTTTTATGAGAATTTTAAAGTGTTTTTGCAAAGTTGTTTTTTAAGAACTTAAAGCTTTTCTTTCATTTGCAAAAATCTTCTAAGTTTTCACACATTCTCCTACCCTTACATTAGTGACACTTATTTCAACAACTTTTGGGCAGCTTTGATCAACAATTCTTGAACATTGATTACTTGATTTAAAGAGTCCTGAAATGAGAAACATAATTAGGGTAGGCATGTCATCATCAATTAAATGGGTCCTAACGGAGTATCTGCATACTATGTAGTAGGCTAGTAGCTAATTTACTATACTTTTTTTAGGTGATGCTGTAGAAGCCGCTGCAATCAAATCGTTATTCAATGAGCATGCATCTTCTGGTGCTTTAGCATTATCATCAACAAAGGTATATTTAAATATGCTAAACAGTATACTTTCCCTTCTCTACCTGGACAGGAATGTTTTAGATATGTCATCCCTTGGTCATTTTATTTGCTGTCTGTAATCATTATTGATTACTGTATCTGGTTGATATCTCTATTGTGCTATGCTTTTGAGTTGGACTTTTTATCTTTGTTAAGGTTTAACTGTTTCAGTTTTACTTTTTGTTTATTACTGTATATATTAACTTATGACGCAATGTCAGGGTGCCATTGGACATCTTCTAGGAGCAGCTGGAGCTGTGGAAGCTATATTCAGTGTCTTAGCCATACACCATGTAAGTGTCTTCAATTTTTCATTAATGGTGCAATTTAGTAAAATTGTAAGACTATTGGGCCCCCCAATCAAGCGCACACATGCGAGTTGATTCGTTTATATAATCCCGATAACAACGTAATGGATATATCAACTTATAAAGTGGTGAGATACAGAGAAATAGGGTTTAGTTGGAGGTAAAGCCCATTACCTATTGTCCAATTTGCAGCGTATTGGGATCTCCATTCATGTCATATTGTGGTATCAAATATCAGACATTGTGCGACATATTAACCGTTACATGAAGGATTTTCAACATTCCACGGCAATATTTTCCGGTATATAGAGGATTGCCAAAAAGAAGCCTTTTCTCATAAGACTGATATTTGACCCACGCAACCCATATTTGGCCAATACATGGTGAATAAAGTCCGACACTAGACGGATACTAATATGAGCGATATAAAACAAACCGCGATAAACTGTGACATTGGACTCATAGTTTAAATCTTGGTATGGTTATGGTCTCGGTATTAGCTATCATGGGCTAATATCGTAATGGGGCCAATATTGCCTCGAAATGTGGTAAAATATGGTCGTGGACTCGTGGTGATCTTCAAAATCAAACAGTCGCCTTTTGGTGTCAGAGCCTTGATTTAATACTCTAATTGGACGCACCACTGCATTATAGTAGGCTGCCACGATTCACAACTGTTGTTGCAATCGTGACCAACAGAGCTATTTAATAGCATGATTGATATTATGATCATTGCTCAGTGAAAATTCATTACACCATTGATAACACTCGCCCCCTTCATTTGCCACCTTATTTTATAAATTGAATCCCATTACATTGTACTATAATATAAGGTTTAGCTGTACCAGACATGTACTTAACTGTTATCACTGTGACTGAGTACATTTAATGAGCACCGACAAACTAAACCTTTTTCTTACTCCTTTTCTTTGAAAAATAATCAAAGTGCAGTAGGGAGGAATTATTGATGAAAATGGGTCCACATAGTATCGGTTTTTATATTCATATTTTGAATATTTTCTTGGAGTGACATTTGTATTCGGCGTACATAGGCCAAGAAATGCAGTAATTTGTTTTAATGTTGCAGGGAGTTGCACCGTTGACTCTCAATCTTTCAAAACCAGATCCTCTGTTTGAAGACGCATTCACTCCATTGTCTGTTTCGAAGCAGATGTCAATTACGGCAGCACTGTCAAACTCTTTTGGCTTTGGAGGAACAAACACATCTTTGTTATTTACGGAAGCTTCATAAAAGACCCAACATCTAAAAGTATTTCTCACAATTTCTTGATTTTTTGTTCACGTACGCTGTTAATATTGTAAGATTGTTTTTATGGGAATAATATTCATGTTCTTAACTTTTTTTGTATCGAAAAAAATGTGGGGATGCTCAAGTATTTTGGGAATCGACTTTGCAAACTGTAGTGGTTGGCCTTTAGCGTTCTCATTTTCAGAAACTTTTGGCCAATTTCCCCTGCAATAATCTTGTACTAATATGTGTATATGTTCTTGTAAAAGCTGTCGGATTATTATTTGTTCCGTCTTCGTCATTGTTAGCCTGAAAAGTTGTTGCCGTAGTACTGTACCTGATTTACTACGTCTACTTGTAAACATTTGGTGTACCTTTCTTTTAGAAAAAATTCAGGTATCGACTTTTTTTTTGTACGTGTGTTTCTTGTTCCCCAGTAATGCAGAATTTAATACGGAGTATCAATTTATCACATTGGTTTACGCATAGCTAACTTTTACAAGTCAAATCCTCGTTTAGGACGGGTTTATCCGTCTGAAGTTTAAGACGGGCAAATATGTCCACGTGGGAGAAATAAGACAAAAGCATAATACATTGGGAAAAACAAAAGTTTTGTCCTATATACCCGTGTGGAATGATATTTGTGACCTGTTTTAGACGAATACCTGTCTTAAGGAAGATTAGCTGCTTTTATACGTTTCTTTATTTGTTTCTTGTCATGCCGTTGGGAGTGTTAGTTGGAAATTACTCAAAATCATTTTGGTTATAAGACATTATTGGTACTATCGAAATAGAATTAATTTTGGATGGATTATATTGAGCTCTAGAATGCACTAAGGCCCAAAGGTCTCTAAATTACAAGCTCCGGTGTAACTTACGCGTTTAGGAGACTTCCTTAGAGAAGTCGGATACTCGTTGAAATAGCGACAACTTAGCCTGAATTTCCGAGTTTGTAAATTGTTTTCCCAATTAACGTCGATGGGACTACATGTCTTTGTCACTTCCATAAATACAAAAGTTGAAAATCCATACTTTCCTCTTATCCTTCACTTACAATTCTCTCAAGTCTCACCCATACAATATTCACTGGTCTTTATATAACCAGCTAAGCTTCATCCATATCATTAGTTCATGGCACAACTTCCACCTCATAATTTTCCTAATTCCCTCATTATCTACGCTGTCGAAAACCCGTCAAATACTACCAATATTGTATTGATTTTACACTACCAAGAATAAAAATATGGCATCTGGAAGAAGAAACTCAAACACCCAGCTGTTAGATGAGCTTGAAACTCTCAGTCAGACTCTTTATCAGTCCCACATTACGACAAACCGTAGAACTGCCTCGCTTGCTCTTCCTCGGTCCAATGCTCCGGCAATTCCGACTCCTGATGAGGCTGATACAGTGGTTGCTTATGATGATAGGCCTGCTGCCAAGCCGAGGTCGAGGAGAATGTCGTTATCTCCCTGGCGTTCCCGTCCCAAGGATGATGAGGATGAGCAGCAGCAGCATAAGGGGAAAGGTAGGAATTCGAAAGAGAGAGAGATTAAGCTTTTCGACACTGATGATGCTCCGTCTAATGACAAGAAAGGGATTTGGAAATGGAAGCCAATGAGGGCACTTTCCCATATTGGAATGCAGAAACTAAGCTGTTTGTTTTCTGTAGAAGTTGTTGCAGCTCAGGGCTTGCCAACCTCCATGAATGGGCTCCGTCTCTCGGTTTGCGTAAGGAAGAAGGAAACCAAAGACGGGGCGGTGAACACCATGCCATCTAGAGTTACTCAGGGAGCAGCTGATTTTGAAGAGACTCTATTTATCAAATGCCATGTTTACTGCACACAAGCCACTGGATCCCAGCAGCTGAAATTTGAATCAAGACCCTTCATAGTATATCTGTTTGCGGTTGAGGCGCCAGAACTTGATTTTGGGAGGAGTTCAGTAGACTTAAGCCGTCTAATTCAGGAATCCATGGAGAAGAGCGCGGAAGGTGCCAGGATTCGACAATGGGACACGAGTTTCGACCTTGCAGGAAAGGCAAAGGGTGGACAACTCCTGCTGAAACTAGCATTCCAAATTATGGAAAAAGATGGAGGTTCAGGGTTGTTCAGTCAAGCTGAGGGAGTAAAGCCGAGTAAGGGAAAATCGACAGCTGCTTCGTTTGGGCGTAAGCAATCTAAGTCGTCTTTTAGCATTCCTAGTCCCAAGATATCTAGCCGGATGGAAGTGTGGACCCCGTCTCAAGCAGGAACTACAGCAGATTTTCATGGTATTGATGATCTGAACCTTGATGAGCCTGCGCCAGTGCCTGATACTCAGAAACCCAAAGAAGCCGAGGAAGAAGCCGAAGAGCTTGATCTCCCGGAATTTGAAATAGTGGATAAAGGAGTAGAGATTCAAAGCATTGAAGAAACAAATAGAGATGAACCCATTTCTGAAAAAACTGAAGATGAGTCGACATCAAGCGAGGTTGTGAAGGAAGTGGTACATAATCATTCCCACTTGAATAGATTAACCGAGCTGGATTCATTAGCGCAGCAGATAAAAGCCCTTGAGTCCATGATGGGTGAAGAAAACACAGACGATCCAAATGATGATGATGATGCTGAGTCCACACCAAAGCTTGATGCTGACGAAGAAAATGTAACTATGGAGTTTCTTCAGATGCTTGAGAGTGAAGATGGTACTGAATTTAAAGAATTTGATCAGTTTGATTCGTCTCCAGTCAAGACGGAAGAAGCTGACGATCCTGAATCAAAGGTCTTTCTGCCTGATCTTGGCAAGGGATTGGGGAGTGTAGTTCAGACAAGAAATGGTGGTTTCTTAGCGGCCGCAAACCCTTTTAATGTCGAAATTTCTAGGAAAGAAACCCCAAAGCTTGCAGTGCAACTGTCAAAACCATTTGTTCTGTCTTTGGATAAATCAATTACAGGGTTTGACCTATTTCAGAGAATGGCTGCTATCGGGGTCGAAGAACTCAGCTCTCAAGTTCTATCCTTAATGCCCATTGAAGAGATAATGGGTAAAACTGCTGAACAGGTAGCGTTTGAAGGGATTGCATCAGCAATCATCAGTGGCAGAAACAAAGAAGGTGCTAGCTCAACTGCTGCTAGAAGCCTTGCTACTGTAAAAAAGATTGCAAGTTCAATGACCACAGGCAGGAAAGAACGGGTAGAAACCGGGATTTGGAATGTTCGTGAAGACCCGATACCGGCTGATGAAATCCTGTCATTCTCTATGCAAAAGATCGAGGCCATGGCCATCGATGCCCTGAAAGTACAGGCAGGAATGGCTGAAGACGATGCACCATTTGATGTTTCTCCACTTAGTGGAAAGGGCTTAACCGGCGACCAAAACAACCCTTTATCCTCAGCAACTCCACTTGATGATTGGATCAAAAGCGACGACATAAATGAGTCAAAAACCATCACAGTGGCGATTGTCATTCAGTTGCGTGACCCACTAAGACGATTTGAAGCAGTTGGAGGACCTTTGATTGCATTGATTAACGCCACTACTGTCGAAAAGCAAGAAAAAGATGACGAAGAAGATGACAGATTTAAAGTTACTAGTTTGCATATTGCAGGCATGAAAGTAACAGGGCAAAAGAAGCATGCTTGGGATACTGAGAAGCAAAGACTGACTGCAATGCAGTGGTTGTTAGCATACAGCATGGGAAAGGCGGCGAAGAAGGGGAAAAGTCCGAGTTCAAAGGGACAGGATAAATTATGGAGCATTTCATCAAGGGTAGTTGCAGATATGTGGCTCAAGTCCATTAGAAATCCGGATGTCAAGTTCACCAAGTAGTAATAGTCTGTCATTTCATGTCTTTGATCTACAATTCATGTCAAATATATTGATTCTTTTACTGTATGTTGTATCTCTTATTCTCTTCATACCATTGTAATATAGTCCAACATTAGCAAGATCAATAAAAAGGCAAAGTGATATCCATATTTCAAAAATTATGTCTCCAACTATCAATGACAATGCATGTAAGTTGCCTTCAGTATCAACTTGTTTAATTTTTGTACTACTAGTCTACATAACAGATTAACAGTACACCCGTCTCTTAAATTTAATGCTTACGGAATTTGAATCAGCAAACAGAACGAAATATGTTACAGGTCGTGCTGATTGTATCTGCCAATTTCATTATTGACTCAATCCACTTTAATCCAATCTACTATTCCTTACATAAACTTATTGCTCTCGAATTTTAACACAACACAAGTACACAACACACATCATTTGCTTAAAATTGTTACATGGATCATCAATTTGAAACATATTTTAAAAGGGTAGATTTGGATCATGATGGTCGGATTAGTGGAGCTGAAGGATCCGGTTTATCCAAACGTGTTCTTGCTGAGGTTCTCAATTTTTTTTGTACATTTCTATGTTTTGTTGATTTGTTGTAATATAATTTTGGTTGTTTTTAGCCTTTTAGGTGAAAAAAGACGGGATTTTTGGGGTTTAATTTGAAGTCGATTTTGCATTTAATGATCTAATATTCAATGGGTACTCGTACTCCTTAGTGACGATTCTAGAATTTAGTATTCAGGAGTTCAGGACTATAGTACCAATAACTAAGGTCCGTCCACAAATTACGAGAAAAG
The DNA here is from genome assembly GCA_009801015.1 of Silene noctiflora. Classification (NCBI taxonomy): domain Eukaryota; kingdom Viridiplantae; phylum Streptophyta; class Magnoliopsida; order Caryophyllales; family Caryophyllaceae; genus Silene; species Silene noctiflora. Next base: position 102,871 of record VHZZ01001187.1, on the reverse strand, counting down.
CAACAAAGTACGATATTTATTGTTGTTGTTATTGTTGTTGTTATTGTATTGTTATTGTTGTGTTATTATTACGTAATTTATTTTTGCAGTACATTTTTTATTAATCTTACTACTTTTTGTGCTTAAGTTTCCATTTGCTATCCTTGTGAAAAATACACCAGACCTAATTCTCTAAACTACTAACGATACACACAACTTTCCAGATTAATCAATTGCTTCAAATATGAATGGTAATTTGAATACAATAAGCCAATAATATGTATCTAATACGTCAATTGTAAATTATAAATCAAATTAATGGTTTTTTACTAGAGTTTGTGGAATTCAAACAATTCAACTAAGAAATGTTATGATAGAGTGGCGGCGGGATGTTGTCGTGGATGGAGATCGGCATGGGGATAGCAGCGCATGGGTGGCGGTGGCGGTGGCCCACTTGAAGATAGCCGTCGCCGATGAGGAGAGTTCGGCAGTGGAGGAGTGTGCCAAAGAGGAGTTAATATATAGGAGTTACTAGTGGTTAATAGGAGTACGGGTAATGACTCGCCGACGGGAGATGTTGCCTGTGCCGAGGGAGAGGGAGGCCTGACACGCGCTGGCCGGCGAGGACGTTGGCGGGGATGGGKGGTGGTGGTGGGAGGTGTTTGTGATTAATTGCAGTACGATTGGCTTTTCTCCTTTTCTCTTTTCTTTGTTCAATGTAGTACAAAATACATAAAAATGAGAGGGGTAATACCGTCAATAGTGTACTACGATGAGTAAAATGTGTACTACGTAAATCAACACCCTATTATTATTATTAGTGAATTTTGTATATAACCCCCTTTTAAGTTCGTTTTTACAAATTACCGCCTTAAATATCGCTTAACCCTAAAAATTACTCCAAAAGTCGATTACGCTAACGATTTTTATAAAATCCATTCTAAATACGATATTACGACTTAAACTTTTATAACATACCTAAACTACCCTTAACTTACTCATAACACTACACTACCCATCCAACTAAAACACCCATTCATACTTTTCCCCTCTTGTAACCCAGAATTACCAAATCAAAACAAAACCCTAAACCCCCAAATCAATCAATTTAAGTAGATTTGGCCATTCGTTTTCCCACCTTATTTTTCTTGTGTGGACAGTGGTTTCCAACCCGGCTATCAGTATGACTTTGGCTTTCTCTTACAGTCTATTCTGAGGCTCGGTGCAACCTATTCTATCTAGTAGACCACTATGCTATGTACTCCATTGTATAACAAGAACAAGCAGTGAGTTTTGGAATTAGGCAGAGACGTGAAAGTCAAACAAGATATATTGATTCTGCAACTTCAGCCATATGATTAAAGTGGTGCGACTTTTTATGATTATTTTCCAGTATTTATCAAACGTATCATCGTCAGATAAAAAAAATAAGGTGGGAAAAAGAGTGGCGAAATCTGGGTTAAATCGATTGATTTGGGGGTTTAGGGTTTTGTTTTGATTTGGGAAATCTGGGTTAAAAGKAGTGGAAAAGTATGAATGGGTGTTTTAGTTGGGTGGGTAGTGTAGTAGTGTAGTAGTGTTATGAGTAAGTTAAGGGTAGTTTAGGTGTATTACAAAAGTTTAAGTCGTAATATCGTATATAAAGCGGGTTTTATAAAAATCGTTAGCGTAATCGATATTTGAGGGTAATTTTCAGGATTAATTGATATTTAAGGCGGTAATTTGTAAAAATGGACTTAAAAGGGGGTTATTTGTAAAACAACACATAAAAGGGGGTTATATACAAAATTCACTTATTATTACTACTATTGTTATTGCGAGAAAAGCTCGTTATTGACTTGTCATTTGCCCCGGAGCTGATATTGCACATAATGTGTTGAGGTTAGCCAATTATAGCTACTGATGTGTGTTCACGGGATCTATCGCAGATATGGGGGCATGCTGATAAGAATCGTGTTGGTTTTCTTGCTCCTCATGAGTTTTATAACGCGCTAAAGCTCGTAACTGTAGCACAAAGTAAGCGGGACCTTACCCCCGAGATTGTTAAGGCAACATTGCATGGACCAAACTCGGCTAAGATCCTTCCCCCTAAAATCAATCTCTTCCCGTCAGTAGTATTTCCGTCAACTTCTGGCTCATCAACTCCTGATGATCTTCCTAGTTCAGGAATGCCAACTTCTGGCCTTTCAAGCACCGGTATGGGAGGAATTTCAACAGGCTGTCAAAGTGGAAGGCCTAGTGCTGCGCCTTCCAGACCGACATCTCAGCTTCTAAATAGTTAGACCGTTTTCTCTACACCTCTAGATCAACCTGCATCCACACCCATCAATGAAATCACTATGGCAACCACCAGTTGGACTGAAAATAATCCGAGAGCTGTCCTCAATCTAGTACATCTAGAACCGATTATTGATTCATTTACTTTTGGGTGTTAGATTTAATCCGAATAGAGACCATAAATTTCAAACTAAATTACTCGGTATAAATTGTAGAGCGGAAGCGTAACTGATTACATGACGAAAGGTTGGGATGAACCGCCTGAAGGGACGATCTTCGGATTAGGTCTTCTAGTAGACACACATACCAATAAGATCTCTCTACTGATGGGATGCGGGGAGATTATGTTATTATGTGCTACTAGAGACCATAACCCAGGTGACTTATATATAGTCTCCTTACTCTAATACGCCCATCATGTATTAGAAACCTAATGGGTATCTACACAATTAAGATATCTGGCCCATACTTTATAAGACGTAATTAATTATGCCCGTATTATATTATCCGGATGGATCACTATATTGGGCTAAACTTAAACGATAGCAAACAAGTACAATTGATATAATAGTGTGTCAATATAAATACGGAATTACTTTTTCACATACGAACTTTACTCTTTCACATACATTTTTTCATTAATTTTCCATATCATACACTTTTTTCCTAAACTTAACCAAATTAGGTTTTTTCTCCAAAATCAAATCTAATTGTTTTACAAACTTGAATAATGCATTATAATCCTCCAATTAATTGTTTCACCCTTCTAAATTTCCAATTATAGTTGATAACTCATCATAGTTACAACCATCGCCGTCTACGCATTATTGAACAAAATTAATTCAGAGAGAAAAACATGAAGCCAAAATTCAAGTGTAGTACACTAGTACCAAACAACTTGCTTGGAGGGAATTTCAAGTGTAGTACGGAGTACCAAACAATTAAGATGAGAAAGCACGATTTAATTGTTTGTTTCTTCAAGTGCAATACCAAACAAACTGCTGGGGAACGCTGGGGAGGTCGGGGAAGGACGGGAAATGGGTTGTCGTCAGAGGGAGCGGGCGGGGTGGTCAGACAGGGGGAGCGAGGTGATCAGAGGAATATGGTCGGCCGGAGCACATCAGAGGGAGGTGAAGGAGAGGGAGTTGAAAAAATCGATTGAGCGAGGGAAAAAAATGACAAGGGTATAATTGTAAAAACCGTATGTGAATGAGTAAAATCCGTATGTGAAAAAGCACAACCCTATAAATAGTATTAGACCCAATATATTGTTACATTGGGTTGATGACTTCATTGATCGATTTTATCCAACAAAATCAATTTAGCCGGATTGCTAACTGAGAACCCGAGTGAACATCTTAGCAATTTTCTTGAGAAATGTGACACTGTAAAAACGGATGGGATTTCAAATGATGTCATTCGACTTAGGCTATTTACTTTTTCATTGAGAGATCGTGCTAAAGAGTGGTTGAGAAATGATGATCCAAATTCCTATGATACGTGGAACAAACTCTCAACAGCTTTCCTCCATAAATTCTTTCCACCGGGGAAGACTGCCAAGCACGACATTACCTCATTTGTTCAACATGACACCGAATCTTTATATGAAGCTTGGGAAAGATTCAAGGAGCTTCAACGGCAATGCCCAGACCACGGGGTTCCTTCCTACCTTCTTGTACTTATTTTCTATAATGGTGTGAAGCCGGAGCTACAAATGAGTCTTAATGTGACCGCGGGAGGAGCTCTTGATGGGTTAGCATGGGATAAGGCCCAGGCTATATGATAGAGGAAATGGCATATGTTAGCTTCTCAGTTACGACAAATTCCTTTACAAGAAGCTCCCCAAAAATCGAACCTAGAATTGATGATGGAGCATATGTTAGCTTCTCAAAGTCGACTGACCGCCTCTCATGATGAACTTTCGGCGTCACAAGCCCAGTTCATGGCATCCCAGCAGCTAAAAAATATTGAACTCTCAAACAACTTATCCCAATTGCAAAACCAAGCGAATTCCTCTTAAAAGATGGTTGAGACTCAAATCACTCATTTAGCCCAACAAGTGAAGCGAATTTATCATTTGTGACGGACAAAATTCGTCATAAGCTTGTGACGTGAAACCTTAAAGGCTAAATTAAAAATATGATATGATTTGGTTGGATGGTGAAATCATTCATTTAGTTTTAGCTTAGATCTTATAGTAAACACAAGTATATTATCAAAAGGAGGTCTTTGTAATTACAGGTGATTTTATAGTAAAGACTATTTTCGTGTTCGTCATTTGTTAATCAAAGGTAAAAAAATAATTGGGACGGAGCGAGTACAAATATATTATGAAAGTTATTTTAACCTTTTCAAAGTAATATTGTGGAAATCAAACGTCTAGCAAAATATTTCTCAAAATGTTTAATCTCCTCTTTGTTCGATTTATTTCTGTAAGTTTGATTTCAATACTTATCAAATGTATTGAACAAAATTATGAAAATAAAATGAATGAAAGAGATAACATTTTTAAGTAAATAATAATCAAAAATAAGAAAAACAAAAGTATATACCATAATATACTGAAATTGTAATGGAGCTGAACTGAACTGAATTAAATTTAACTATTTTAGATCCCGTGCAATAACTGCACGGTATTTAGAGTTTTTTTACTTTTAATAAATTACTAATATAATATTAGTATCTCATTAATTGTTCATATTTCTCGTAACGGTATATAGAGTTTTTTTATTTTCAATAAATTACATATATAAAAAAGTTATTTCACTAATTGTTCATATTTTTCGTCATTGTATTTTGCTTTGAGAAAAAATTGTAACTGATAATTAATTAAGAGCATTGAGTAATGTGCTAAAATGTATTTTAAACAAAATATTATATTTAAATTTTAATTAAGAGATTAAATTTTAGTGTTTACTGAAAATAATATAATTTGATGAAAAGATTAATATTAATGAAACGGATTAATTGTATATAATTTAATGAAATAACATGCAATTGTTTGTTTCTTTATTTAGTTAATGAACTTAATTGTAATTATCTTCCTTATTTAAGAAGATGCTTTTTGGAGGGAAAATTTTAGATCCACCTATTCTTTTAGTAGATAGATCATGTTAAATTAATAGCTCAGTAAAATTATTCAAGAAAATTGAGTAAAATTGAACTGTAAATAATAGTGGTATCTCATTTAGTGTTGATTTTTCTCGTTATTGTATTTTTTTTGAATAAAAAATAAATTAAAACTGAAAATCCAAGAGAATTTAGTAATGTGCTCAAATGTATTTTTTTTATTTTTAAATAAGTTTTTTTTCATACCAGAAAGCTAGTCATTTCAATTTATAAATTCTCTCAATATTTTTTGTTATAAAGTAATAAAAACCATTTATAGTTTTGTTTATACATAGTATGAATTGTATGAGTCAAATCAATTTCAAATAATAATATCGGCCAAACAACCAAATTGGTAAAAAAAGTTGAAGGTATTTGCCAAATTGGTAAAAAAACTATAACTTATGACAAATTGGTAAAAAAAGTAGTGGA
>VHZZ01001187.1:39203-90817 GCA_009801015.1 Silene noctiflora | reverse complement strand
CCTACAAAAATATAGTAGTTTAAAAAATATAAAAACTATACCATTAAATTCCATATAAAAAGAGCTTTCATATGGAGGGGATAGTTTTCAAATAAWTTTTTCGATAACTATAATTATAGTAATGTTTCAAGTTGAAATCATTTGGAATTTTATTTTTAATATCTATGCATTTGATTAAATTGTTGCCTATATAATCCGTGCAATTTTATTGCACGGGTATAAAACTAGTATAATTTAAGTGTCGAGTCGAGACGTCATATATAGAGCGAGTTTTTAAGTATCGTTAGCTTAGTCGGGTTTAAGGGGTAATTTTTAGGATTAACTTATATTTAAGGGGGGTATTGGTATAAATGAACATAAAAGGGGATTATTGATAAAAAAAATTGAACATAAAAGGGGATTATTGATAAAAAATTGAACATAAAAGGGGTTATTGACAAAAAACACTTTTCCTTTTAATATTTTCCTTGGTAAAAAAAATTTAGGTGTAAGAAGATCGGTGCTTGTAAACAATTTTTTTTTTCCGTAATTTAATGGGTAGTGTGGGGAATTTAGTTAGACAGACCTAGAGCTGGCAAGTCTGACCCGACCCGAATCCGAGCAAACCCGACCCGACATGACCCGCAAATATTGTGACCCGAAACCGACCCGATCCGACCCGATGACGACMCGTAACCCGACATGACCCGATTATCACAAACCCGAACCCGACCCAGACCCGACCCGATATTGACCCGACCCGATGCTGACCCGATTAAATTGATGACTCAGCAATTATTAAGCTTAATTTTAATCAAAATGAAAGTGATTTTGTGTTAAGATTGATACGTTTAACCTAATAATGAAGTAATTAAACGAAATAATAGGTTAAAAACTAAATTTAATGGTTAAAAATTGTAGTAATGCGATGAAGTAGCCGGACCCGATAATGACCCGACCCAAACCCGATCCGACCCGATACATCATTTGACCCGAAATGACCCAACCCGATAACGACCCGAACCCGACCCGACTCGACCCGAAAGGGTTGACTGACCCGATATGACCCGACCCGACTTGACCCGACCCAAACCCGACCCGACTGACCCGATTGCCACCTCTAGACAGACCTGAAAAACATCCAAGGTGGCACTGATCGTACCTTCGGTTGCTGCCTTGCTGGTATCTTTTACGACTTTTCTTCACAATTTTAACATTTCCCTTTATCACCCTTAATCCAATCCCTAAATCACCCTAACATAAAGTTGTTACTCTCAAATTACAACATAACAATTACTCCTATGCTTTAAATTGTTACATCATTACAGTAGTAAAATTATGTTAATAATCTAGAATTTTGGGGTCAAATTCAAGTAAAAAACATGGATCAATTTGATGCATATTTTAAAAGGGCAGATTTAGATCGTGATGGTCGGATTAGTGGAGCTGAAGCTGTTTCTTTCTTTCAAGGATCCGGTTTATCTAAACAAGTTCTTGCCCAGGTTTTCAATTTTTTCTACATTTCCATGTTTGTTGATTTTGTTGTAATGATATTTTGATTGTTTTTAGGTTAAAGATGTGATCTTTTTGTGTAATTTGAACTTGGTTTGAATTTGATGATCTAATTTATAATGGGTAGCTTTTATTTTGATGTAAATTGTGTATAATTCAGTTTTAGGATGATGGGTTTCTGTAATTGAATTTTGGTTGTTTTCAGGTGAAAAATGTGATATTTTTGGGTAATTTGAAGTGAGTTTTGAACTTGATGAATTAGTATATAATGGGTAGCATTTAATTGTGATGTAAATTGTGTATAATTCAGTGGGGCTGGAGATTATGTGTTACTATTGATCGTGACGGAGGGAGTATTACATAATGTTGTATTCTCCGGTTTTGGTGTATGTAATTATGGGTTGGGAGCATAGTTGTTTAAGATGTGTGATTTGAGAATTGAGATAATAATCCATGTCATTGTGTTCTCTTGTAGTTGTGTGAGATGGCCACCATTAATAAGGAATCGTCTGAATGATTAGTCGTGCAATCCGATGTTCATGGGGACTGATTGCTATTATCTGTATCGGATATAGAATTATTGGTCTAACTTGTTAATGGAAGTTGGCTTATTCTACTTAAGTTTGTTGAATAAACTGGAAAATATTGATGGGTTCTGCCTTCCCAGTTGCCTTTTCTGTGCCAATGTCGCTTAGCTGAGCGATTCTTAATGAAAGTGATTTTAGACATTTGCAATGAGTTCTTACGTTCTAGCACATATGAGTTAGGGTACCAATGTTTCAAATTTAACCCTAGTGCTACAAGGGCTCCCGTAAATGGTATGATAAATGGTCGGGTTTACACAGCGTTACATCTGAGTTAACAACAGTACCGAGAAACTGTTTGTGGATGACCACAGTCCACCAAGGGCTCCGTTGTAGGCAGGGTAAAGTGCAACCAGTGTTCCAAGTTTAATTTTTTTATTAAAATCTATTTGCCACTAGGGGTGAGCTTGGTTATTGTTTTTATGTGAACAGCTTGCTATTGACTTGTTCTTTGCCACCACAGCTGATATGGTGATTTGGAGTATAATTTATTGAGGTTACCCACTTATTGCTACTGATGTGTGCATTCGATCTTTCACAGATATGGATGCATGCCGATCAGAATCGTGCTGGTTTCCTTGGTCGCCAGGAGTTTTATAATGCGCTAAAGCTCGTAACGGTTGCACAAAGTAAGCGGGACCTTACCCCTGAGATTGTTAAGGCGGCACTGTATGGACCAGCTTCAGCTAAGATCCCTCCTCCTCAAATCAATCTTTCGCTCACTCCAGCACCTCAGCCAATTTCTGTGCCTAGTTCACCAGCAGTACATATGGGTTCAATGGCACCTACACCATCACAAAATCTAGGCTATAGAGGACCTGTACCTCCTAGCCAGAATATGAACCAACAATACTATCCACCCCAAGCAAATCAGTTGGTCAGACCTTCCCAAGGTCCTGGACTCCCAAATGCAGGTATTGGCGTTTCCGCCGCTGGGTTCGCAAACTCAGGCATGCGCCCTAACTTAGGTTTGGTGAATCCTGCCCTTTCTAGCTCTGGCTTGTCGACTCCTGGTCTTCCTAGCTCAGGCATTTCCACTCTTGGTCTTTCAAACCCAAGCATGTCTACACCTGGTCTCCCTAGCTCAGGCATGCCAACTCCAGCACAATCAAGCACGGGTATGAGTGGTATCTCAACAGGAGGCTGGTTGGGTGGAAGGACTAGTGGTGCTCCTTCTGGACCACCATCCCAGCTTCCAGGTAGTGGGACAGTTCCCTCTACGCCTCTGGATTTACTTATGTCATCCCAAGGCGCAAGCAAAGGTCCTAATGGAAATCTGGTTTCTGGAAATGGGTTTTCTTCCAACTCAATTGGCGATGGAGATCCATTTGCTTCATTTCAAATGACCAAATCGGTTTCTTCACCCTCAATACCTTCCATGGGAAGTATTCCTAATTCTTCAGCCATTGTTCCAGCATCTGCTCCTCCTCCAGCATCCACAGGGCCTTCTTCATCAGCCATTGTTCCTGTATCATCTATGCCAGCTCAGCCTCCATCAATGTCACGGTCACTCGACTCTTTACAGGGGGCTTTCATGAAACAGCCTTCGGGTGGCCAGCTGCAGCCACCACAGACTTACTCAAACCCATCACAACCTGTAACTCAACTTACCTCCTCCGGTGCTCAAGCTGGAGCTGGGATTGCTTCATCAGACCTGTCACAACCACCATGGCCAAAGATGACTACTCCTGGTATTCAGAAATACACTAAAGTTTTCACGGAGGTTGACACGGACAGAGATGGGAAAATTACGGGTGAGCAGGCCCGTAATTTGTTCCTCAGCTGGAGGCTGCCAAGAGGTAAGGTCTTATTATCCTTGTTGTATAGTTGCAATGTGTACATTGGTAGATTTTAACGATTGTGTCATTATCATTATTTTCTCTAATTAAATTGTTTGCTTTCACAGAGCTGAATTCTTGTTGTCCATATTTCCTTTTTACTCATTGTAGTGTTTACTTGTTTTCTCAGAGGTCTTGAAGCAAGTGTGGGATCTATCTGACCAGGATAGTGACAGCATGCTTTCATTGAGAGAGTTCTGCATAGCTCTCTACTTGATGGAGCGCTATAGAGAAGGGCGTGCCCTTCCACCTTTACTTCCTGACAGCGTTAAGTTTGATGAAACACTCATGCGGTTGACTGGTCTTTCTTATTCATCTCATGGTAATACAGGATGGGGTCCTATATCTGGTCCAGGTGTGTTCAGATTCTCTGATAAATAGTATTTAGTGCAGCCCCACATATTTTTGTGGATGATTCCAATAACTATGGATGCCTTTTATGTTCTTCCCCGATAATAATAGACTCATTATTGTTCTATGTTACAATGAAATAAACAAAATGGTTCACTATACTGGTTCTGCCTTCTTTAAAAAAATTGTGAAAAGTAATCGCCATTAGATGCAATTCTCCATGCAATTTGTATTATGGCTCATTTGGAAACAGCAAAATTCTGTTTACTGGAGCCTTTAGAACACTGAGATCATGTGGTTATGCTTCGCCTCCCTTCGTTCCTTACCTTGTATTATAATTTTCTTAGATGTTTCCTTTTTTTTTAAAACCAGGGGTTAGACCAGTACAGGGAATGCCTGCTTCTCAGCCTATGGCTCCATCTGGTTTGAAGCCAGTCGCACAGTCCCCTGAGACTGAGGAGTCAATGCAATTCCATCAACCAAAACCAAGAACGTCAGTGTTAAACAATCCTCAAGGAAACCTTCGAAATGATGGCGAGCAGAATTTATTGCAGCCAAATCAACCAGAAACGATTGAAGCAGAAAAAAAGGTACTCCTTTTCTACTATGGTGGCATTCAATGTACATTATTTGAGTATCGACGCCTGTTTTGCCAAGCTATGGTGTGCCTATGTCCACACTTGATAGGTCATACCGACTTGACTAGGAATCAAGTTAGGCTCCATATGACTCTGGCCTCAACTTGATGCATGAGCTTTAATCACATGTTCAAACTGCTACTCTTTTCCTTTTCCTAGCCTGTATAAAGTCAAACATTTACCCATCAAAGCGAGGCTCTATGTGATTTGATTCTGGGTCGTGTGGAAACAATTTCTATGGTAAAGCTTCGTACACCCAACCCGTTTACTCCACTTCTGGTGAGAACCTTTGAGGCATTGGCATAATGATGACCATGATGGGGTTATGTGATTGATAATCATGTGGTATGTGGGTCACCTTCATTGGTTATCGCAAAAAAATGACGAGTTTAACTATTAGCCTTTTCACCTGTATCTAAGGAGGAGGGGGGGGGGGGGGGGGGGGGGATCTAAATGAGATTATTTGGCTTTTGACTCCCTTGTTATGTACTCAAAAGTCTCTTCCTGAAGCATATCCATAAAAATCCCCCTAGAAAATAGTGATTAATTTTATCAACTTCGCTGCAATTGTTTCATGTATTGCACAAGACATAAACTCATAATCACTGATTTTCTACAGTTTAGTGACTTCATTTGTGGATAACTTGAATTGATTGGGCTGTGAATTATTGATTCTTCAATTCAAACTTCTGTTGATGCCGCACTTACCTTAAAGGCTTAAACACTGCCAACACATGCTAGACCATCTGTACTCTTTCTCTTCCCCAAATTGTTCTGACGGTTTAAATGCTCTCCAAAGTATTGAAACTTCTTTCTTTTAACCATCCTAAGGCTGAAAAGGTGGAGAAAGTATACCTAGATTCCAGGGAGAAGCTCGAATACTACCGTACAAAGATGCAAGAACTTGTAAGTACTTTCTCTGTTTGTTGCCTTTTATCGTCCTTTTATTGTAATGTCTCAACTGTATTACAGCCACAGGATGCTCATTTCGTTGGTGTTTATGAATGTGTGATGTTCCAAATTTGTTGCTCTGCAAGATGAATTATCCAATGCTTAGTAATTCTCGATGAAAGAGTATAATGTCACAGCTGTTATTGGTTGTACCTTTTGTGTTCCTTGTGTGTTCTTCTGTTACTTCTTTTTTTAGTAGTTCTAAAGTTATTTCACTGCCTGCCTGTTTTTATATATTTTCTAGTGCTAATGCGCAATAATTTATGAAATGGTTGAGAGTGTGAACTATTATGACCTCCTGGGTATCTTTAATAAAAAAATGTTTTTGAGAATGTATCCTATTCATTTAGTAGTATTTTTGAACAGATAATCGGGTGTGTGGATGAGTAAGCGAATTGACACCTATACTAAACAACACAATTCAATTCATGCAATAAATTTGGAATAACCTAATAAGGATGGCAAAAGTCGGTATAATTTATCAAATGTCATTTTTTTATCAATCTCTCTTTTGTGGGTAGGTTTGGAAAGAAGTTTTCGGGTGAGAATGCGAGAGTGCAAAACTATTGGACCTGAACATCATTGACAAAAACAATTCATGTTTTAATGCCAATTTTGACTATTTTTCGAGGAAAATTCATGTTTTTGGCTGAATTAAGGCGTCACTTGTCCGTAGTCTGTACCCATGTCAGAGTGTCAATGTATGACATTAGGACTTTAGTAAATTTGAAGAGTTTGAGCTTCATAGTTCATGTTTTTTCTCTAGATATTTTGCATCTTTAACCCTTATTTAGGCTCTTAAGTCTTAAGTATTGTCCGGCAGAAGTATGGACCTGCAGAGACAACATTGCAAACTATGCAGGCAAAGTGTCAAATACGAAATGTGCTTTTGTATTATCATGGTATAATTATGCTAATTGAGAGACAAAGAAGTGTAGTCCATCTTAGTTGTTCTACGTTCTTTTCATTTTGGGAAGTTATGGTGGTCAAATTACCAGAGTCATGATGACCAGCTTAACACGTTATGTCACTGCAAAATCATTCTCGCGTTTCTACACATTAAAAGAAATCAAATATCTGGACTTAGGCTGTCAGTGACGTGGTGTCATTGGTGTCCTGAGAGGAGAACATTCATTATAAAAAAAAAATCTCCTTTCAATTTGTGGTCCTCAGGGGCTCAGGGCCTAGCAAAATAACATCCCTATATGAGCGTAGTTGAATTCCTTGTCGCCCGTACCAGTCCTTTAGATGGATTTGATAACTTATGCTTTGCTAGGCAGTTTTCACACACTAACAGGGAAGCTGCAGTTTGGTGTTGATATATGTTTAGATTTAGTAAAGTTGATTACATGTCCTGATGTGTCGATATCATATTATATAAACAGCATTGACATCTATTCCTTTTCTCCCTATTTGTTTGTATAAATCTTCTTATTATGTTGTAGGTTCTGTACAAAAGCAGATGTGATAATCGACTTAATGAAATTATTGAGCGTGCTTCTGCTGACAAGCGTGAGGTATCCTATTCTTCGGGTCTGCCGTACAGTATTGAATTTCAAAGTCACCTTATGTAGAGTCTAAAGAATGAGTTTTCAGGCTGAGCTTCTGGGAAAGAAATATGAAGAAAAATATAAGCAAGTTGCGGAAATAGCTTCGAAGTTAACAATCGAAGAGGCCAAATTCCGAGAGTATCAGGTATTGCGATTGTGCTTATAGAAACTTTTGATTGTTGTTAAACACGTAGAATTGTTGGTTTCTGTGACATGTGAAATTGTGAACAAAGCATTTACGTTCTTGGAAAATCTATTGATAAGACTTTTTGAAAGTTGACTGCTGAAGTTCTCATTGTGAAAATATTTGCTCTATACAATTCTCTGAGATTTTGAACAGCATAATTGCCACTCTTGAGCAATTAATTTTTAGGCTGTTCTCTGTTACTAACCTGAGTCCATTATGTGCCGTAAAAAATATTACTTTGCCAGGAGCGGAAAATGGAGTTGCAACAAGCAATTACCAACATGGAACAAGGTGGAAGTTCTGATGGTATTCTTCAGGTARACTTTGATCCATCACTTTTTGGGTCTAATGCTATCTTTGAAGAAAATAGCAACTTCTACTGATGAGTTGCTTTATATCCAGGTACGTGCTGATAGAATACAATCAGATTTTGAGGAGCTATTGAAGGCTTTGTCTGAACGCTGTAAGAAACATGGTCTAGAAGTTAAGTCTGAAGCATTAATTGAGCTCCCCAAGGGTAATGTTTGAAACTAGTCTTGGCGCTTCTCTATTGTTCCTTGACCATTTGTGTTTCTTGTTTGGTGATTTATTTTTCCCCAAAGAATATCTTTTCATCACTCTGGATTCTGGTGTCATACTGTTATTTGCCAGGCCAGACAGACTGCCAGAGTAACCAGATAGGGTAGGAGAATGCATTAGATTCTCTTTGGTAACTGACTTTTATGCTATGTTTCTGTTAAAGGATGGCAGCCCGGGATTCAAGAAGGAGCTGCGGTATGGGATGAAGAATGGGATAAGTTTGAAGATGAAGGTAACCGGAAAAAAATCCTTTCTTTCCAGTGCTTGCTTTTTGCCCTATGTTCTCCCTCTGTGGAGAGGCCACTGAAGGATTTCTTCACAATCATCTTTTATATAGCCATAATCAGTCGCTGAACATTCTCCTGGCAATTAACTTTTAGCACCTTGTATAGGCTCCATTGGAAATTGTGCCAAAGGCTCACTATTCTTTGGTTCTAGATTATGATGGAATATGGTTCACTAAACTGATTACACTCTTTTTTATGGTAAAGTAGCCGTCATCGAGTGCAGTTTTCGATGCAATTTTAATTATTACTCATCACAAAACATCCTCTCTTTGGTGTTAAGATTATGTACATCTGACCCCTCTTACCCTCGTATTTATTTGTAGGAGCGTTAGAGGCACCTTGGTAATGTTACTATAATGTTGTATTGTTGTATCTGTATGGTATCTGATTGCCTGATTGGTTACTTCCAGGATTACAATTTGACAAGGAAATTTCTTCGGGCACTCCAAATGCCAAAACCTCTCCAAATTCGACATTATTCGAGAATGGAACATATCCTCATGATGATTTATTTGACCCTGATTCACCATCAAATGCCGATAACAAGTCAGAGAAGCAATCCAGTAGAGGCGAGCGAGCTCTTGATAGTGAATCTGGATACACTCACAGTGAAGATGATTCGGTAAGAAGCCCTCGTGGAAGCCCATCGCATCGAACTACATCAGAAAGCCCATCACAAGATTTTTCAGATGTATTTGCAAGGAGCTCTGAGGCAGACACAGATCTTCACCGGTATGGTTTACTAATTTTTGCCCATCTTCTCCTCTATCACAGTATCTTATGAGTCTTAATATGAAGCTCCCTTGTTCTCTCACAGAAGCTTTGATGATCAAGGTTGGGGTAACTTTGATGGCACCGACGATGTGGATTCTGTGTGGGGATTTAACTCCAAGGTAAGCCAGCCCAGCTAGCATCTACCTATATGTTACTCAGACAGTCAGAGCTGTTTGCAAGTTTCGAACCTGTGTATGTGTCTGAATAACAGGCACGGGCCTTTCATTTCAAACAGTCAGCCTTTTTACTCAAAATGATGTATTCAGGTATCGTGTCATGTTGTGTTGGAAGGAATATCTTGTCGACTCTCTCCAATACAGCCAAAGTAACATAGTTTGTCAACTGTAGCTATGGTCTATGGAGCTAGAACATGTTTCCAACTCCCAAAATTCTGTTTGCCAATTTTCACGCGTTGTATGCGAATGGCCATTACAGATTTACAGGTTGTGCTTGTTTGGGGTCCAAGCCAAGAAATTTCCCTCGTCTAAGTCAGAGTTATGGGTCAGTTCGTGCTTGAGTTGTTTTGGGCCATTTTATGTTCGGGATAGGTCAACTGAGTCATTTATGGGTTGTGCCTTTTAAGTTTTTGGAATTAAACGGTCATTTTAGCCTGGTCTGTTTTGTCAGGTCTAATCGTTTCCTTTTCGACCCTTACAGGACCAGCAAGTAGATCGACTATTTGATTCCAGCGGTTTCAGTTCAAGTCCTAGAAATGATTCTCCACAAGGGGACAACTCATACAACAAAACGAGCCCCTTCAATTTTGCTGACTCTGTCCCAGCAACACCGTCATTCTCAAAGTCAGGTAACTCTCCAAGATACAGTGAAGCTGGAGACGGGTTATTCGATAATTACTCAAGGTTTGATTCTTTCAACATGAATGAAAGCGCCCGATTTTCACCACCACGTGAGACCCTCACAAGGTTTGATTCCATTAGCAGCAGTAGAAGTGGCTTCGGTGGTCATAATGGAGGATTCTCGTCTTTTGACGATTCTGATCCCTTTGGATCCACCGGACCTTTCAAGGTATCATCCTCAGAAACACCTAAGAAGAGTTCGGATAATTGGAGTTCATTTTAGCTCATCAAGCCTTTGCTCCATGGGTTTTCTGCTTAATCCAATTTAGAAGCCTATATTTTTTGCGCGAGTGTACAGTAATTTTGTTTTCTTTCTGCTGGTACAAAATGTGTTGATGTTTTCCCTCGGTAATTTCGTCAGTATTCCCCCTGTTTAGGAATGACAATAGAATCAGTATGATACTTGGCATTGCATTTGTTATATTCACTGGTTTTCATAATGTAAATTAGTAGATTTTAGTCGCTTGAATAATAGAGTTGATTTGGGAATGTTAACCTGGGGGGGATATCGTCAAGTCATGTGACAATCATTGCTTCGTAGCAACATTTTTCTTTTTTGGGTGACAATGCCTCGAAGCAACTTGAGAAAGGGAGGGACAACTTTCGGTAAGGTAGTCAATAAGGCACGTATACGTGGATGTTGATGTCATATCACAACCGACCCTGGAAGATCGATCGTTCATATTTAAATGGTGATGGTATAACGATGAATTTTCCGAGTGATTAGTGACGGTGCATCGCGAGAGAGAGTATATTCGCATAGTATATCTCAAGGTGTAATCGATCAATTAGTTATAGTTTTAGCGTTGTTTATTTGTATGTATGGAGGATGTTTATTTGTATGTATTGATGTTTATTTGTATGTATGGATGTAATCTGCATGATTAATTAGTAAAATGTATACGTTCATTGTGAGTCATAACCTAATGATTATTTTAAAGAAAAAGGAATGATGCAGTGCTGCTGACTAAATTATTATTCTTTTATTCTATATATGTATCTATCTATCCAAAATATATATATATATATACCCGATCAAAAACATACATATATATCTGAAATTACTATCTCATTATCCAAGTCAGAAAGTGACTTTATGTAAACTCAACCAATTGGTAATATTATCCATTACTGGTGTCCATGTAATTTGTAAGCTAAGTAGTTACCCAAAAACTTATCCAGGCCAAGTCATTGCTTACTAATTGCTGACTGGGTGGTTGTAATTTGTAAAAGTAAAGAGTCAGTCCATCAATCAAAGAGACGTATATATTGTTTTGTATTGTTTTGGAATTAGGAGACTAATTATAAATTTATAATAATAATAATAATAATAATAATAATAATAATAATATGACAAGTACAGCTACAGATTTCCTAAATCTATATTCTATAACATGAACGTGGTGTTGCACGTAACATTTTGTAATGCAACCATTCTTCCTCTATGTTTGCATATCGTCTTCATGTTTTGTTTTCAATTTCCTATAATTCTTAACCCACATAACTCACTCCATCTATAATTCCTCCAATTCCCGCCTTTATTTTATAAGATCCTTATACAAGTAAAATCACTATTATTGGTTGTTATTAGAACTGTCAAACGAGTTGAGCAGGTCAGGCCCGATTGAGTCATACAGGTCGGATTAGGGTCAGAATACAAATCAAAGAAAAGTTTATGACTTTTAGGGATATTCTACATGGTACCCCTCAATTTTTCGAATTTCTACATGGTACCCCTGCACTTTTTAAAACATACATTGTACCCCTAATTATTGTCATTATCACTAAGTGTACCCCTAAACTTCATTTTCCGTCAATTAAACTCAGTTTTAGGCGTTAAATGATTACTTGGACGCGTAACCAAACTTGTCATTTATCATCCCATGACATAAGGACTATATTAGGCTCAATATCCATCTTTGAACCCGAAATGACCCGACCTTATAATTAATGACCCGAACCCGATGTGACCCGACCCGACCCCGATATAACCCGACCCGACCCAAACCTGATCCAACTGACCCGATTGTCACCTCTAGACCGTCGAGAAGGAAAGAGTCATAAGTTCAATGATATTTCATTCCAAATTTAATTGGCAATGGTGAAATAACTCAATAACTTATAAAAAAATTACACTTTCTACTTTTTCCAATATGGAAGACGAGCATGTGATATATCTTGACATATGTTACTAAGATATTTTAGAAATAACAAATCATGTCTAATTAAGATCATCCCATGCTAATATTATATTATAAGACTAAAGTCATGTTCTTTTCAGCTGAAAAGATATTTAATTGAATTGAACTGAAACTAATGAAGCTAAATTGAACCGAACTTAACTGAATGGAGCTGAAGTAAGAGTTTGTGAAGAAATGAGTTGAACCGAACTGATTGAAGTCGAAGTGAACTGGACTGAACTGAATAGAGTTGATCTGAACTGAAATGAGTTGAAATTAAATCCAAAAAAATGAGATTTAATTAATGGGTAGTTTGTAAACTCATTTATACACAATTGAGTGAATTGACCCACTAAAAACAAATAACTATCTTATCTAAACCATTAAGAACAATGGATAATCTTTTCTTTTGAGGGAAAAACTATGGATAATCTTACTATAATCTCATCAGAGAACTTTCTTAATCTTATACTAATTTATGTTAAAAAAAAAACTTCATCCAAAATTAGAATTCAAACTATTATTGTCCTGAATTGATGGATACGACTAGTATTGTTAGAAGACAAAATTTGTATGAAAATGAGAGGCTCAATATATAAGTTGATCCTTAAAGAGATGGTGTCCAAATCTTAATACTATTACAAGATGTGTATGTCTTGTGCAACTATGCATTTGCCAACTAGATCACACATCATTTTTGAATGTTCTCTATATGTCCTTTGTCTTCAATTTTTAGATACTTACCACCCCAATTAATTCTCATCAAATCATAATTTTTACAATTTCAAAATATTGTAGAATTTTCCCTCTTAGGAAATGAGGCTAAAATACTAAATATAACTCTTCATTTCCTTATTTTGTCTCTTCGACATTTTAAAAACTCAAAATTACATTTGTATTGAATAAAACAACCCTGTCCTAAATTATATCCAACTACTAATATCAATTCTTACTAAATAAGGTGCTTTATATAGGTTAAGATAAGATATTTCACTAGCAAATTAGGAGAAACTCTTAGGTACACCGAATGTACCACGTCATCTATACTCTACCCAATGAAAATATTATAATTTACTACAATCTCCATGAATAATAATGGACAATCTTAATAGAATAAATTTAAGATCTCACATCAATTAGACCTTAAAAGTTTTCTAAAATTTGTAGGATATTTCACCATATTACACAATCTCAACACATTGGTGATCAATATTCTTCTTTCTTTAGATGATTCAAAGTGCTTTATTTATGTAATTCCATAGTCCATAATCTTGTATCCTTACTTTTAGAGTTCTGTCCTTTCTCCCCAATAATCAACTTTATTTCATCTCCTTATATCAACTTAACTTAATTGCATTGAATTGATCTGAACTGAACTTATAAACAATAAAAAATTAAACTGAACTGAATTGACCTGTTCTAAACTGAACTGAACTGGACTTATAAGAACTGAAATTAAGTCGAAAAGAACAAGGCTTAATACTCGTCTTAATAATTTTATGTGCAACCGGGGTACAGAAAGTACGAAAATGAAAAGTAAGACGGTATTAGCGGCTTTCATTACCATCCTTTATATACAACATATGGATTACAGAGTATACCGTATAATCTATTAAAATGATGGACCCGATACAAAGGTGAAAGATATAGGAATCTGCTATATCATGCCCCTTCTTATACTTGTTGCACCCCTATTTTTCATGTATTCGTAATTTGCCCTTGAGCATCCAAATTAATTAAGTAAAATTAATTATCGTTTTATCGCACTGGTTATCGATACGGTTTTTATAATAATTAATTATCATTTTAACGTAATGAAAAAAATAAACTAATGAACTAATCATATTTATAAATGACAACTAATAATAATAATAATAATTTTAAATTTGCTATTTTTTTGCGATAAAAACTTAAAACTTAAAACGACCATAAAAATTGAGACAGAAAAATTTAAAACGGCCATAACCGATTGTTTTTTTTATTTTTTTTCAAATCGGTTATCTTGACGAAACGAATGCAATGGAAAAAAAAATTCAGTCTTGTGTAAAACACACATGCAATAAAATAATAAATACTTACTAAATTTAATTTAAATACTCGAGGATAAATTAGAAATAAATGAAAAAATAGGGGAGGTGATATATATACTCCAACAGTAGGTGTGATGAGAGACCGTGTCTCTTAAATTTTTGTGATACTCCAAAGTCGGAGGCGACTCCCTCCCTCGTCGTGTCGTCCCGTTCCTCCCTAGACCATCACTCCCCCAGCACAAAGTGCTCTATTATCTCATCATGATTCATGTCATCTCCAATTCTTCGCCATTTCTGTAACCAATAACAAGTAGTTGACCCCACGACCATGATTCATTCAATCTTCCATTCCTCTTAAAACTATATATATACACCTTCTTTCTTCCTCTTTTTCCTACACTTTTTTTACCACGTTTGTGCATTTGTTCAATCCACATTGTACAATTTGCACAAATTTTCCCTACAATTTTACACCAATATTAACAATTTATACTTTTTCAACTTATAATTTGATTAAATTTTGAATTATTTTTGTATTCTTGCTCACCCCAGTTCACAGCAACTGGGGGAGCTAAGAACTTTGGACTTTTTTAGGTAATTGACATAAATTCTTGATTTTGTTGAATGGTGGTTGGTCTCCTTTGTGTTTAAACCTCAATAAATTCACCAAACAAATATACCCTTTTGCTCTAAAATTCCCATATGAGGCCTGTTTTTTTTATTTTATTAATTAAATTTTAGTAAATGGGCAAGTGTTTAATTCTTGTTTTTGAAGTAAATAATTGATTTTTATACTGTATTTATGATTGTAAATTTGAATTTGGTTTGTTATTTTGTTTCAGGAAAGTCTTTGAATGGTAATTTTGGTGTAATATCAAGGTGTATGCACAAGGGTCATCTTCTTCCTTTTTTATAAGCCTCTTGTTCAACCCTTTTTGCTCTTTTTTTGCTTGTTAAAAAGGTAATAATCTCTCTATATGAATATAGTTTTATAATCTAGTATCTTAGGCTGTGTACATCCGAACCCTTCTTACCCCGCACTTTGTTGGTGCCATTGAGACACTTGGGTATGTTTTCTTTTTGTGTCGCTAATACAAGTGTAAGACTGCATATATCCGACCCTTCTTACCCCACACTTTGCGAGGGCCATTGAGCCACTTGAGTATCTTTTTATTTTGACATTTCTTTTGATTGATAGTTTTGGTGAATCCAAGTTCATATTTTGTGTAACTAAAAAGGTGAAAAGGTTGAAACTTTAATAGTTAGTTGTATGAGGTCCTCTAAAGTCATAATCTGCTGATGCTGATAGATCATTGTTATAGTTATCTTTTAATTGGATCTATTGAATTATTTGTCTGTGTTTTTATGTAAATGGAAAAAAAATCCAATTCTTTTACAGGTCAAAAAGGTTTATTTGATGTTGTAGAATGTGGGACTGTACTTTTTTTTGCTGGATCTGTACTCTATATTTTCTTTTTTTTTTTTTTTGGGGGGGTTGAATTTAGGGTTGACTTACTTTTGTTTTTGTTTTTAAATTTGTGACATGGGTGTATCAGGTAAAGGTTTAGTTGATTCGGAGTGCATACATTTTTGATAAGATGAAGGGTGCTGTGTATGTTGCTTTGGCTGCTACAATTGGTAATTTTATACAGGGCTGGGACAATGCGACGATTGCTGGTAACCTCCTTTTTTTTCATTTAGCTGTACGCAAATTTTGTATTCAACTACGAGATTAAACATCTACGTTTGGAGATTTAATTTATGGTTTTTGTATGTTCCTCTGCTCTAGTCACGGGTTAACAGTTTCCATTGTTTGTGCTAAAAAATATTATGAACATTAAAACTTGCATGCTTTTCTTACATGATTATTTATGTAGGGTCTATTCTTTACATCAAGAAAGAACTAAATCTGTCGACTTCTGCGGAAGGACTTGTGGTGGCAATGTCGCTTATTGGAGCAACAGCTATTACATTTTGTTCAGGAGCCGTTGCAGATATTGTCGGTCGTCGTCCTCTGCTTATACTCTCATCAGCACTCTATTTTGTCAGCAGTTTGGTGATGCTGTGGTCACCCAATGTGTATATTTTGCTTTTGGCGAGATTGTTGGATGGATTTGCAATTGGGTTGGCTGTGACCCTTGTTCCTGTCTATATCTCTGAGACGGCCCCTCCGGAGATTAGGGGATTGCTAAACACACTCCCTCAATTCACGGGATCTGGGGGGATGTTCCTATCATACTGTGTACTGTTCGGAATGTCATTGATGCCATCGCCAAGCTGGAGGGTAATGCTGGGTATATTGGCGATCCCTTCTGTCTTTTACCTTTTATTTGCGTTCTTCTACTTGCCTGAATCACCAAGATGGCTTGTAAGTAAAGGGAGGATGGCGGAGGCGAAGAAGGTTCTTCAGAGACTACGTGGCACTGAAGATGTCTCAGGTTGATTCTTCTTCGGATATTACCTTATTATTGTGATATTTTGTGTTTTCCCTTTAGTTAAAATCTAAAACCTTATTGGCATGCAGTAATTCACCGATATTCCTCCTGATAAGATGTCACTTAATAAAGAAACTGAATAGATGAACTGTTAACTATTACGAATCAAAATATATCTTTAATTGCATGATTTATGCTGTTTAATGATAATGTACCCCGTAGTTATTACAGATCTGTCATCTGATACAAACTTTGTTTTGAAAAATTCGGTTGATGACTGTGTGGTCATGTCATTACATCTTAGTTGCTCTATGAATTTTTCCTGATTTGATTGCATTCGTTTTCAATTTGCTAGACCGTTTCTTCAGAAACCTAGTGCCTCATTTTTAATCTCATTGTAGTATCAATCAAGGTTCCAGGTCTTATCAGATATGACAAATACATGCTGAATTGTTCGTACATCAGAAACATTTTTAGTGTGTTGGATTAGTGTTGAAAAGGCAACATATGGTACTGTACTTCCACGTAGCATTTTCCTTTTTAACCATCATTGTATTTAGACAAAGTGTTAATTTAGCAACCAAGTAGCACTGGTAAGGTTTCTGTTATTTGAACCTAGTTGTGTATAGTGTGCCTGCTATCAGCTATTCATCAACAGGAACAACAACGCATGCTATTTTGATGAGGTGCACTGGCTAGAACCTGCAAAGTTGAGTCTTTTGAGGGTTAAACCATACCAAAAACATTCATAGTTCAGTCGCATAGCCAAAGGGCTTGTGTCAAATTTGACATGCACTGACTTTGCTTAGGAGTTAGGAGTGCATTTCGTTAGACAAACAAATTGGTTCCGTTTTCACACATTAACAATGAATGAAAACACAACATAAAGTTGCAACGAAAAATAGAAGGCATTTGCAGAAGATGATTTTGTACCGCTTTAATCATAAATGTCAATTTTCTCCATGTATACGGAAATCTTTCTACAGGATTGGTTTAGGTTCGAAAATTTGAGCCATGAACCAACTCCTTCGGTCCAGTGCTGATGGAAACATCATGAACATGTGGTCTCGTAAAGTTCTTTTATTTATTTTTTACTTGCAATGCATGGGAGTGACGAGAGCTTGAGATACACATGCCAGTTGCCATACTTCCTCATGTGCTTCACGCGTGGCATATACTGCTTGAGTTAATATATTTTCTGTTTGAAATTTCTTTCCATTTACCATCATAGCCGGCGATGGAATGTTTGGCATGCATATTTCGACATAATGTTACCTTTTTTCCCCTTTTACAAATATGTGCTGATGTGTTTCACAATAATGTTGTATTCCATACGTTATGCGATATGCAGCTTACTTTCAACAATAATCATGTATTACATGACATTATTGGATTTAATTATATGTGGCATATTATGCTGACAGTTGAACAGAATTATGCCATCCCATAACTGAACATGTGATAACTTCATATTATATGAACTCTTTTGTTTCCATAGCATATTTCGATCATCCTCAAATTTGGATTTTAGAAAACAGAGCTATTTTTTACCTCCGTCTCAGTCCACAACCTGCCATTACTTATTTACGATCATTTATGGCTGGTAGAGTGGTAGATTAATGTAGATTAATCGCTCACACATGGGTCATGTTTTCAGGTGAATTAGCTCTGCTGGTTGAAGGCCTTAATGTTGGCGGTGAAACCTCAATAGAAGAGTTTATTGTCGAGCCAGCAGTAGAGGATCAGGATCTGGGCGCTGATGACGAAAAAATCAAGATCTTTGGATCATCTGAAAAACTTTCCTGGACTGCAAAACCCACTGGGCAGAGTGCTATAGGTATTACGACCCGCCATGGAAGCATGGTGGCACCAGACTCTATCGTGACTCTCTTCGACAGTGTCCATGAAAAGCTTCCTGGCCAAGGAAGCATGGTAGGTGCATTCTTGCCAAATTTTGGCAGCATGTTAAGTACAGCTGATGCTCACGCTCATGGAGATGAGTCAGATGAAGAAAGCCAGTTAAGGGAAGCTGACGAATACCCAGCTGACCCTGAAGAGGTAGATTTGGATGGTGACTTGCATGTTCCTTTAATTTCACGTCGTGGAAGCATTATCCAAGGTGCTGGTGAAACTTTGAGTAGCACTGATATTGGTGGTGGATGGCAATTGGCTTATACATACGAAGAGAAAGAAATTCAAGATGGAGTAAAAGCTACAGAATATAGAAGAATGTATCTTCATCCTGAAGGGGGACCGACATCCATCCGTGGTTCTGTTATTTCACTTCCTGGTGGTGACGGAAATAATTTTCCGGCTTCTGCTCTTCTGAGTAGTCCTACTCTCTTCCCAAAGGAGCTGCTGGATCAAAATCCAGTTGGACCTGCTGTGATGCACCCATCCGAAAAAACTACCCAATCAACATGGAAGGCCCTTCTCGAACCTGGCGTCAAGCGAGCTTTGATAGTTGGAGTTGGAATTCAGTTACTTCAGCAGGTTAGATATCTCATCTCTGTTAATGTCTTTTCTATCTTGAGATTGCATTCAGAGTATGATGGGATAGACCAATATGGCTCACTAAATTGGTTACACTTCTTTATTAATGTGAAGTCATTCAATGCAATTCTTAACACATTTTGGTTAACAAAGTGGTAAGGTTGTGTACATCTGTCCCTCCCCCCACCGGCTACCATGCCGTTTTCAAGAGCTTCTAAAGCACTGAGGTAATGTTTTTCATTTCGAACGAGTGCCAATAAATGGTGACATCCTTCTCTTGCCATTCTTTCAATAATTTATGGCTGTATTTCATGAAATCTTATTGTAGAATGGAGATTTGGAGGCCTTTCTGATGTATTATCTATGCTTGACAATTTGTTATGATCAAATCAGCACGGAAACCTGAAAAATAAGACAAATATGAACTGAACTTATTGCCTAAAAAAGTTACAACTGAAAAAGTCTACAAACTTCCTGGGAAAAAAACATTTATTGTGCCAACTGAAAATGTGTTGATTACAGTGTGGTCTGTGGTGAGTAACAAATCTACAATATCTGACATTTTGGCTTGCCAGTTTCGACCATGAGCTCCTTAAAAACTCATTTATGCCTACACCATATATCATTTATGAAAATGTGTCGATTAGAGTGTTGTAGTGAGTGACAAATCTACAATATCTGACATTTTGGCTTGCCAGTTTCGACCATGAGCTCCTTAAAAACTCATTTATGCCTACACCATATTATTCATGAAAATGAAACTAGATCTTTCAATTGACAAATTTAATCAGTGTACATTATTGCCAGAGTCAAATATGGTCTTAACCGAATTCAACACTAAACTACAATGTACATATATCTATATGGTATTTCTCTTACGCATCACGTCTTGGCAGTTTGCTGGTATAAATGGTGTCCTGTATTATACCCCCCAAATTCTGGAAGAGGCAGGAGTGGAAGTTCTTCTTTCAGATCTAGGGATCAGTTCTACGTCCGCCTCGTTCCTTATAAGTGCATTGACAACTTTCTTGATGCTTCCTTGCATTGCTGTTGCTATGAGGCTCATGGATGTCTCTGGTAGAAGGTATTTGTTCTTGTGACCTTATCATCTTTCCTTTTACCGTCTTTTCATTATGCTCCCTAGGGAAAACATCTGAGGCACCTGCATTTCATTAAAATTTATTCCCTATGAGACAGTTTTACGAGTAAAAGAAATGCACTAACCGTATAATCAAATGAGGAATACATATGTAGATATGTGTTCATGTCACATATACGAGAGTACGAGACACATCTCATACAAGACTTATTGTTTACGGAGTACATTTTACCTTCTTAATCTCTTACGAAAAGATACCCCATTATTAGGGGTCGTTGTATTGGTATCATAATGGGATAAGGCTCTGTTATTGTAGTGGTAGTCTCGTACTAAAAAATCATTATTACAGGTCACTGCTGCTTGCTACCATTCCCGTGCTGATCGCTTCACTCGTTACCCTAGTGATCAGCTCCACCGTTAGTATGGGCTCAGTACTTCATGCCGTTATTTCAACAACCTGTGTAATCGTCTACTTCTGCACCTTTGTCATGGGTTACGGACCCATCCCAAACATTTTATGCTCCGAGATTTTCCCAACTCGGGTCCGTGGTATATGTATCGCGATATGTGCCTTGGTTTTCTGGATTTGTGACATAATCGTGACCTACTCATTGCCCGTGATGCTCACTTCCATTGGTCTGGCTGGTATATTTTCAATATATGCAGCGGTTTGTGTCGTCTCTTTCTTTTTTGTGTACTTCAAGGTCCCAGAAACGAAGGGTATGCCGCTTGAAGTCATCACCGAGTTCTTTGCTTTTGGTTCGAGACAGATCGAAGAGACTAAGGCAGAGTGAGGAAAGTTGTAGCTGAAGAAAACGTTTTGTTCAACATAACCCACCGCCGAAAAAACAAGTTTGTGTTCTTGTTTGGAGAGACATTTTGATTGTTCTGATTATACTCGCCGAGAATAGTTTCTATTTAAACAATTTATTTATGTTATATATGAAATATGAAAAGAGGGGATTCCTCATGTCATATACTCGTATTCTTAATATACATTCGAGTTGTATAAGCAAAATAAGCTAACTCTATTTTGATATGTGATTTGTGTATTTTTCACTGATTCCTTTTTTTACCTGAAAAGTATGATACTAAGGCTAAAAGCCAAAGAACCGTAAAAAACACCAGACATCAGAAACTCTTGCTCCGAGAGAGATCAACAAATGTAGTGTATCGACTGAAGAATACAAACAAGGTCAGAAATTTAAAACAAAAAACAATATTGAACAATCTCCGCCCTTGTTCGAAAAAAATAGGAAAAAAAAGGTAATTCTTCACCCAAGCCAGTTAGCCATAACCATGGAAATACCACAGAAATCCAAAACTATACTATGGGAAGGGCACTGTACTGGCTGATCATTACACTCTGGTTTACTGCTTGATCATATACTGTGGGTTTCCGAGCCTGCTTTTCTTTCCTCGTCTCTTTTCTCTCCACCATGTACCATTGTCGAAAGAAATTCCCTGCATTTTCTCTATATTCACAGTTTTCTCTCCTCCGGTAGCTTTGCCAGATTCAAAGCAGACATCGTTCAGTGTAGGTACAAAATCTTGAACTACACCACGGGGGTTGAACATTAACTTTCTCACCCCCAGAAATTATCTATTTATATAATTCGTACCTACTTCCATGACCGTCGATATATAATAATACTCTGAACATGTTGAGCATGAACGCATGATAATAGTATTGGGTTTTGCTTGATCTCAAAACCAGCTGCCACATCCTAATTTCGGCCATTACACTAAAAATGTGGGTTAGACATTAAGGGTCTGTTTGGATACAGTTTTAGGAGGGAAGGGGAGGGGAGGGGGAGTGAGGGGAGGTGGAGTGAATTGTGGTTGTTTGGATAACAAAAATGATGAGAGGGAAATGGAAGGGGGGGAAGGAGGGTGATGGGGGAATGGATGGATTATGCTTATGGATAATGGAAATGGAAGGGGAGGAATGAGGGAGATGAGAGGTCAAACTAAGTTTTCCTTCCAAATCTTGTCACTCATGGAAAGATTATGGTTTGTTCAATAGGAGAGAAATTAAATCCCCTCATTCCCCTCCCCCTCCATTCCCCTCCTTCCATATTTTGTATCCAAACAAAGGAAAATGAATCCCTTCTTTTCTCTCCCCTCCCTTTCTCTCCAATTCACTCAATCCAAACGGACCCTAAAGCAACATTATTTGTCAGGTAGCCTGAGTGTAGGCTTTCCTTCTGAGATAGTAATTATCTGGCTTCGACCACAGCAATAAAACTGCCATTATTTGTCAGGTAGCCATCTTAAGCCCAAAACCAATTGCTCGTGAGACCAGCGTGAAAAATTACAGACATTGAACAACTTAAAATTATGGAGTTTCTATACATTCCTGTGTAAAGTATTTAACTGCTTTAACACCAAGATCGAGATTACCTTTCCAAAATAAAATTTAATGATACACATGTGAGGACCGTCTAAGCTGTGTTAGCCAGAAGCTGTGTTGCCATCTAAGCTCTCAAGCGATTGATCTGCCTTGGGAGATTTAGGATCATTCACTTGCCCATTGTTAGGGCCTTCTACTCGGTCAATGGATTTAGATTGTGTCTTGAATGCTCTTTCAAAATCTTTGGCATTTGCGGGATCAATGCCTAGCTTGTTCAGTTTTTGTTCCTGCTATTAAAGAATGTATTAATTGAGCGGGAAAAAAATCAGAGCTACAAATTAAAAAGATGGCAATTGTAGTATGAAAGAGTGCAATTTCTAGGAATAATAAATACGATAGAGATCTAGAATTCGCAAAATCGCAAGAGTTTTCTTGTATAGAGCGGTTTCAAGAAGGTGCAATAAGCTAAGTAGCTACGTTGGATAGCATAGATACAAACATCAGTCAACTTCACCAAACATTCCTTTTGCACAATTGTATTATGAAATCAAACCCCTCTTATGAAAACAAAATGAACAACCGCCACCTGGTTGGTCCACGAATTTACCAAAATAGACATGAAAGCTACACGTACTTCTCCGGCTTAATTTAAACGTGAATGCATGAATATTGCTCAACATATGTCGCCATGACAACTACTTCTAATTCTATTGCTCAACATATGTATACATAAAGAATTGTATGCCAAAGATGAATACATGAACCACTAGCGTGCGTCAGTCGGCAAAATCAAAATCATACTCGTATATGATACTCCCACCATATATTTGAACTCAGTACATTAATTTTGGATTAGCGGGGAGTGTTTTGTGGGGTTATTTATTATCGAAAGTGAAAATGTAGTGATCGGATTTGAATCTCCGAAAAGAATAAATCATAAATGCAATGAATAAAAAAGAATTATATACTTCGTATATTCCAATTCATGTTAAGACATGGTGAAAAGATCGCTTACACTCTGCAATGCTTCCAGCTTTTTCTGCAGTGCCTCGTGCTCAGCCTGAATACGGAACGGAACGCCATGAGTCTGGTAAACATTGGTCTGTGCAAAGTCTTCATCAATATCACTGGCAGTCGTTGCAAAAGGATGATTTGCTGGGATCCACCTAATTGATTCAGGATCCACATCGGGTGGTATTGGATCTCCTTCCTTGAGAAATACCTTTGGTCGTTGCCACTGATATGCTCGTGATCTCCTCTTCTGATGAATTGCCCGTTCTTCCTCTGAAAGAGTAACAGGAGCCATTCGATAAACTTTCCCGCACATCTCTACCGTAGAGTTACCATTTCTAACCTTGACCAAAGGATTATTGAATGGGTCTTCATATTTGAGAGGTTTTGATCTATTAATTGCAATTGAAGAAACATGTTGTCAGTATCATGCACACGCCTATATGAAACGCGAAACGAACAGAAACAGAATTTCAAGGGAATGTGTTGTTTAAGGATGGCGAGAGTGGTCTTTTAACCACACCTGAAAATATTACATCTAGATGGCAGTGATCTAATCGTCCTCAGTCTTAAATCAATAAAAGTTCGGACGGAAAGGAAATCCTATACTAGAGATCAGAGACATACATGCCTCTTCTATCCGATCTGAGCTGGCCACGTCTAACAAGATCAGCTACTGAACCAGGACGCTTATTGCTCTGCTTTCTAGCCACATTAATCCTTATGGCAATTACCAGGCATGCTATTGCGACGCAGAATCCAATTATTAAATTACCACCTGATTGCCTTTTTAACTGAATGCATGCCGACACAATGGAAATGTCAGGCTAATAACACATTATGAATATCTAATAACAAAGTACACGCCATAAAAAGGATACCTTATTAGTGAAACGGGAAAACGCAGAGCGACAAAGCAAAGTTCTGTATTAAGTTAAGGCCTTAAGGGCTTGCTGGGATACCGAGTTAGAAGGAAAAGTGAGGGGAGTGGGGAAGGAGGAAAAGAAAGGGAGGGGAGAGAAGGGGAGGAGGAATGGAGTATAAGTGTTTGGATACAATTTCCCTCCAAATCTTTCCTAATTCCTATGGTGGATGGATTTTGGTTTGCCTTGGAGGGAAAATTCCATCCAAATCCCTCCCCCTCCATTTTCCTCAACACTCATTTGCTAACCAAACAGAGAGTTTATATCCCTTGCTCCCCCTCGCCTTCCTTTCCTTTCAAATCCCCCAATCCAAACAAGCCCTAAATGAATTGCCTATGGAGAACAGATAAGTCTTGCTTATATAGATGTATTCGTGTATATACAAACTACTTGACATGCCATTCAATCTCTGTGAATTCCCTAACATATTAGTCATAATGGTGAGGGCATACGATGATTGAGAGATAGGGGTCCCAATTCGCAAGATACAACTGAATATAAAAGACAAAAGGTAAAAAGGTAATTGATCATCTGACTGAGGTATACGAGTGAGAAGATTAGCGTTTGAAGGCAAAGAACATATAAATCCACATAATCCTCGCTCACATGGTTCTCTTACTTGATGCTCCATCCTATTCATTGGAAAATCCTCCTCACATAGTAGGTAGCTGGTCAGAACTCAGAAGAAGAAACTGCATTCAGATCTGAAACACCTTCACAATTACATCAGCCTAATTCTACTCAACCGGATTAGCGGCATGAAGTAAGGCTTTGACGCTTTGTCACAATATGCTTCCTATGGGTCTTATTTCTTGACTCAAACAGAACATTCTCAATACCTGGTCCACTACAAGTTTGACCTAAATGATACTTTGTGAACCAATCTCACAAGCTGAACAAGCCAAGAGCATAAGGCATTCACATAGACTAGTCTCATTTGCTCTCTCAATAACACATACTCAACGCTTATTTTATAGTTCTATCCTAAAAAGCTTTCTGAACTCCATAAAAACTATCATGAGGCTCCAATTGTAAAATTCAGTGTTCAGGAGTAACATATGTGTGAACACAACATACATCCACAAACACCATGTTTGCACACCTGTAATAAGTTCCATATTACTCCAAAGAAAAGAAACAAGAAGCTTGAAGTAACTGGAAAGTTGTTGAGCACTAACTACACTTCTACTGTTAGTTAACTCTCTCGGCATTCAGCCAAGAATGCGTCAAACACCGTCATATTGCAAACCCAAACTCGTATGGTAACTGCATCTAACTGACTAGCACTCCAAACAATTCCGTTCCTTCTCACTCCCTACAATGCCAGGTACCATACATATTATCTATTATTCATTTCTAAGAATTGTTATTGCCTCCGCCCAAGGTGACACATTATACCGCCTAAGGCAATAGCATATGATTAACAATCTAATATCACACTACCTACCTGACTAATAGTCAGTCGAATATTAAAAACAATTCCGTTCCTTTTCACTCCCTACAATCCAAAAAAACACATTTTATCTACATATTCATTTCTGAAAATCGTAACTCATACTTCAGAATTAACAACACTAGTTAGAAACCCTAGGTCCCTAGTCTACAAAATGAAAGCAATGTCAACCAATTGAAAAACAAAAACACCTAAACAATTCAATACAAAATCAAATTTACTTGAGCCGGAGACTAACCACAACAACGACAGGAGGAAGAGAAGCAACAACTTGATGAAATGCATCCTGTGATTTCTTCACATTGAAATAATTAACGTCAGAATTAATTCTTCGAAATCACAAACAATCGAACATGTAATTGAACAATTAGCACAAGAAACTAACCACGACAACAATAGGAGGAAGAGACTTAGCAATTCGTTGAAATTCCACCATTGATTTCTTCAAATTGAAGCTATTATTCGAATTAAGGTCAGAATCATCGCTGCTAGATTGAATTCGCACAGTAGAATCATCGGTACTACAAGCAGTAAAAACGAGATGTTTGCGATGATTACTACGTTGATTGAACTTCAATGGAGTGTATTGTAGTCCGAGTTGAATTCCGACGCCATTAATGAACATACAATGCTGAAAACATACACACGCAGTTTGGAAGAACAATTCAGAAGTGAGCGAAAGTTGTTGATTGAGATTACGAAGAATAAAATGATAAAATGGTGAGTACCTGAGGAGAGAAAGAATGGAGGTGGAAGCAGCACGAAGATGCCATTTTTGGTTGCAAGTAGAAGAAAATACCGGAGGATAGCCAAAAAATTCGAGATTATGAAATTAGAGTAAAAACTAACAAAGGTGGGATTCATGGACTGGGAATTGACCCGACCTGAATTGCACTCACTCAAAATCACACCTATAAAAGTTGCCAATTAAAATGTACCTGATCAAAATCGAAATTAAGGTCAATCCGATTTAACCCGATCCAAAGCCACTAAATGACCTGTTTGCCAAATCTACAATTGTCGACCACTCTCTTTATACCAATTTTTTTTTTTTAAAAAAAAAGGTAAAAGTAAGAAATTTCTAACTAAGGTATATATGATAAAAATGAATTTAGGCAAAAATTATTCTATAAGAATACACTCGCGTTTGCAGATTTGGAATTTTAGACGAAGTTGTTTTTTAATAGATTCACATAGGCTCGAACCAGTGAGGTTGAGAATTGTGAATGATTGTTGTTTTACTTAATGAAGAAGAGAGATCTTTGATGTTGTGTTGTAAGTGAAGATCGTTGCCTTGCTCGGCGAGATGAAAAATAAAAGTTTCCACATTTCTAAGTCGTATCTAGGCTTGTTCACTTGGCTATTTAGGTGCATCTTTGTTGAACGATTCACCGAGTTGCTCCAGACTTTAACACGAGTTTACATGCACATATTTTTGGTAAATAGTTTAGCCAAAAACGAGCCTACATAATTCACCCTAAAAAATTCAGCTAGGTTTTCACTATATTCTTGACTTATGATCGGCAAAATATCACCTCAGAAACGACTGTCACAAGTCACAACCTAATATGATCGTTGCATTATACTTCGTACTTCGTAAATGTGACAAATGCCAATCCAAAATGCAGCCTGCCGTAAAATTCATGATATTAAGAATTAAATTCCCATGATAAACAATCCATGTAGAATCCAGAGAAACTGTCTTAGAGAAGAAAACTTCCACAAGTTCTTGCGGCAAAAAAATCAACTTAAAAACAGAATTTAAAAACATAGATTAACTTAAAACCATACAAAATTATGAATGAATAGGGCACAGTACTCATAATAACAATGGGGTGGGGTGATTTGACAACTGCACCAACTACCTAGCCTCCTCAAGTTTGTAGAGCGGAAAACGGTGATTTGATCACAAATCATATCTTATATTCCACTTGCCATTCACATCGGCATTAACAGTCCAGTTGTTTTCTCTGATTTGCATGTATGGAACCTGCAATCATCCATGGCCGAATGCAACCAGTGGATTTATGAGCAGAGATCATTAGTAAGCAGCTGTGAAAGGCGATGCAACAACTATAGCAGAAGCATTATAAGTTCTAAGGAACAACAACACGGCCTTGAGTCGACGGAGGGTAGGGCGCAATAATTATTTCCAATGAATCATAATATTATTACTACCAAAAATAGATATCAAACCACAAATCACCCAATGGACTATACTGGGATGCTGTGAACATGCTATAAATTACGGTCAACACTATACTGTATCTAGAATCAGTTTTGCCGGTTATAAATGCGATCCCCATATCCACCAAGTAGGGACTATAGCAATTAAAGGATATGGTCATAACCGGAAAACAACAGGTATTTGCAAAAACCCTTTAAATACAGTACAAAACCGTTCTTTTATTGGGCATGCAAGAATACTAGCCATGGTATTAAACCTCGGTTTGAGACTTGATATTAGAACCATTCTTTCCAAACTAATATACAAGGAATTTTTAACAGACTCCTTGAATAGCTTAATTTCCAATACATCTCTGGACAAGTAAAGACAAGTCCATTTCAACAAATTAGCTACTTTAATATCCTATAGGTCACACATGTCCAATTTAGAATTAGCATTCCTCCTCAATACAATCAACATGATGTTTACAGAGCTCTCTTATATGAATATTCATAGAGAGAGTTTGTTAATAGGATTACTGCAATACTATCTTTACAGTTCTCTCATTTAAAAGTAAAGTACAAAGAAGAATAACTACAATGTTACTTGAAATTAGCATCACAGAGACTGACAATGCTTCAATGTTAAAAACCTCGAGTCACATGCATACACGATAAAGTACTCAAGTGAACGAAGCATATCAACCCTAATTAATAGACTAATTCAAAGTCACTCGGCAATTACCTTATCAACAATGTCATAGCCAATTTTGAACCTCACATCTTGATCCTTTTGAAAATTGAACACACTCCATGAGAATTCAGCGGCTCCTCTTGATTTCCTCTTTAGTTCCATTCATGAATCACAATACAACCACAAAGAATTCATTAGATTGAAATGGAAGATCACCTCCAAAAAATAAAGGAGATGGACGGGGAATGAACAGATTTACAAAACGCCTTTAATCTAAGGAAACATTGATTTTTCCAGAATATGCTGAATCTAAATCAAGTAGTCTATATGCATGAAAAAGGACAGGTACTCTTTCAGTTAATTCTCTATTACCCATTACAGATAACCTATTAGTTACTGTACACAGCAAGGAGCACAAAAGCTTTAGTTAACGCGTAGTCATCCCATACTAAATATGAAGAATGAAATGAAATTCTACAGAAACCGCAGAAAAAAAAAATACATACCTGCTTTAAATCTTTGTCAACATCACATCGACCCTTGACATTGAACCTCACTGAATCGTCAGATAACACAGGGAATCCCAATTTCCCCCGCACAACATAACCAAGCTTCTCACGCTTGTCAAATTGCACCCCCAAACCAAGGCTTGCTGCCAACTGTGGTGGCTGTTGCACAAATTCAAGCCATGGCAGTGTTAAAGCAGAAGAGAGATAATTCAGAAATTTTAATCCATTTATAATCAAGTTATCTTTCTAAAAAAACGCCACATACGTTATAGAAGCGCCTCAACATAGCACTTAAGTAACTTGGTCCCCCATACTTTGTATCAAGCTCTCCACGAACCTGCAATGAAATGCATATCGTGGAATATTAGAATAAGCATATGACATCATTGTATGCAAAAATGCATAGAGGTTAGAGCCTCAAACTAGCAAACACTTCTAAGTAATCAACATCAATATCTTAGAGAGAACTTCTACAACAATCGCCTCGTAGAGCTTAGGTTATTTACCAAAATACCTTATAAGTTTAATTACAAAGCGCACTGAACTTATTCTTAGTAGAAAACCAAAATACAGGGACAAATTTAGATTGTAGCCATATCTCATCTCGACGACACAAGACGGCACTATATGGTTTAAGTGACACCGTAACCCCATTAATTTCAATCATTTCAGTTGTTTTATAGTGACCTGAATGTAAACGGACAAATACATAATACTTCATAAAATATACATCACCCAGGTGAAGCCCATTTCCAACATTGAAAAGCTACATTTTCTATTCCTCTCTCTTTGCCCTGCTTCGATTTATTTTTCACTAAAAATTACTTGGTATATTGCACCAACCCAAAAGCAGAGATAATAACATCCAATTTTCCATCTTTAGTTAAACAGTGGACCAATTTTCAAAAATTAGGAGTAGCTACATTTTCTTTGTCAAAGAAGAATATCACCTTTAAACTTTCATATTTTTTTTCAACATATTTATGGTCAATTTATTTAAAGCAACCAAATCTCTATGTTTTAATCGATTGTTTATCACGTCTCCCTTTCTATTCCACCGGTCACTAACAGTTTCAAAGGACGGTTCACGTTAGCCGACCCCAGCTCATTTGAGATTAAATCTTTGATATTCTATTTATAGTCAAAATTTGGAAACCTCGACAAGCAGGTAGATTGTATTGGATTGGATAGGAGGAAAGACTACACATTTCTGCATTAACACCATAACCCTAAAAGGCTAAAACCATAGTCATTTGACCATATCGACGTATCACTAAATTTCCAGAATTGCATCTCAGACACTGAGATACGCATCAGACACGACACTTCTCTGCCGTGTCGGATTACCATAAACCTAAAACACATTCCTCAACCAAACTACAAAATCCTTCAAACCCTACAGCAGCAATTTAGCAACACAAATCTACTCAATTCCAGAAACCCAGTTCCAATTTCAACCAAAACCTCAACAAAATCG
Organism: Silene noctiflora; assembly: GCA_009801015.1. NCBI lineage: Eukaryota > Viridiplantae > Streptophyta > Magnoliopsida > Caryophyllales > Caryophyllaceae > Silene > Silene noctiflora. The sequence continues at coordinate 59,907 of VHZZ01001187.1, read as the reverse complement.
CAAATTCACAACACATTTCAATATTCCATCATACATTACAATACAAACACCAAAAAAAAAAAAGCTTAAAACATCAAAATTTAGGATAATAAACAAGAACAAAAGGAGAAATGATAGAAGAAGAATGAAGAAAAGGAGGGAAACCTGAAGGAAAGTATCAGAAAGAAGGAGGAGATTTTGTTTGGCGTGAAGTTTTAGGGCTTTGGCATCGCCGCTGTAACGAAGTGATGTCTCCATTTTTGGTCTTACTTTGAGGTTGGTGAAACCTTGGAGAATGGGGAGTTTGTTGATATGGATATCATTAGTTTTGCATTTGTTTTTGTTTATATATTATATATATTGTGTTTCAAAGGTTGGTAGAGAGGTGACCAGATGCGGGTTTGTTCGGGACGGGGAAGATTCAATTTTTTTTTGGTGTTGACCAGGAGTATCCCCTACCGATAGTTGGGGCAATCTCCTTCGGGGTACTGAAGGCAATTTAATAGGTTGACCCCTCTCAAGTTTGGCCTTTTCATTCGCAAGAGTCAGGAATCGAACCCCAGACCACTTGTTTAAGAGATAAGAGTCTCTACCACTCACACCAGCCAACTTTGGTCTGGACGGGGAAGATTCAATGATAATAGTATAGTATTGATTTTGGTGTTCATGAATCATGACCGAATGGGACATTGAACTTGAAATGGATTAGTAGATTTGGTTGATATACGTTTTTGGAAATGTATTTTACTATGTACGATTTCTTTTGTGGATAGACGAGTCTAGTTCAATCGATGTTATATGGCAAAGTTGGTTTTAAAGTGGTCAAAGATTTTTTTTTTTTTTTTTACTTTGTACCATAATGAAATAAAGATGTACCATAATGAAATAAAGAGGGACATTAATCAAATGATGCAATAAATACTAATGTATTTGTTACTTGTGAGAGTGACGCCAAAATCTTCCCTCAAAAAAAAATAAAAAAAAAATGATATCACCTCTCAATGGTGTGCGAAGAATATAAACTTCACAAGGTTAAACGACGGTAATGATAAAGAAACAACTTTAAAATCTCACTTTCAGTAGAAGCAACCGTCCATATTAGCCTCCCCTAACTCGATCACAAACCCCAATCGCATTTTCCATTTTCTACCTTTTGAGAGTCTAATTTGATTCAATATTATGTTTTTTCTTTTTTATAAATACGAGTAATTTAACAATTGAATTGGTAAATACCTACTCTTTTAACTATGAAATTAGGAGTTTGGTTTTTATCAATGATAATTAGGCAAATTTCTTGGACGTCCATGGACCATTTTAGAGATTAATCTAATATTTAAATTTTTAGTAATTTAAAAAGTATTTGAAACTTTATGAAAACTAAATTTTAAAAGATGTTCAAAATCAACCCTCCAGTATTCACTCACTCGGATTTCATACCATCCGTTTTTTTAGTTAACACCTAACGTTCTTGAGGCAATCTGGTAATGTTGCTATTAAAAAACATATACTCTCTTTAATTTGTCATGTAAAACCCTTTCTAAATTTAATCAGATAATCAGTTTTACCCTTTAACTGATCCATTCAATACAAGAACTCCACTTTTTTTCATTTAGAGACTCAGAAATTTGCAGTATAATGTCGGTCTTTCTACATAAGAAAAGTGCAAAAGAATACAAAAAAAAAAAGTCGCGGCAAATCTATAATAAGGAAATACCCTGCTATCGAACTGCTAGCTAAACAGTAGAGCCAAAACTAGTAGGGCTAAATCCCTTCTATGAACTCGAGTAGATCATCAACCTCCTGTCTCAAGGCCGATATCTTTTGCTGGTGTGGAGCAACCCGGTTCTCAATTTCACGACCAGCAAGCTTTTTCTCATAGCAGTCTACCACGACCGAATGCTTTGCAATTAGCCTATCTTGCAACTCCCGCTCCTTTGCAACGAGTTCCTCGGCCTGTATAATTTCCAGGTTTATGATTAAGAGAAAAGTAAATGTGAATGCTAAGAATAAATGCATGATAAAAAGAACATGCCTAGTCTAAGTAAAGAGCTGCTAGGCACATCAACCACTGAGCCGACGAACACAGAAGACATGAAATGATGGTGCGCACCTCATGCACATATGGAACATTGGGTTTTGCAATAATAAATTTTGTGCAATAATAACCTTTCGGATTCTAAAGAGACTTAACAAGTAAGAACTTACATGTAAGGATAAATGGGGACAAAGGGGAAGGCAGAATAAAAAGAACTAGAGTAAAAAATATGGAAACTGCAGAATAAATGACTCACTAGCATCACATAACCAGGCGCATGTAAGGTGTCCTAAGACGTGCACACACAAGGCGTGAATTCTTAAACCACATAGCATGCCCCGAGGCATTTGGGTAGCACATTAACGCGCCTTGTGCCTAGGTACGTATGAGGTATGATTTTCAAACTAAGATTGAGAGGGATTCTAGAAAACCTGTCACTTGATAGTAGACAGCTACATTCCTCTCTCAAAACCTCCGTTCTCTACCATTGCCGTGTTGAATTTACAAGTACACTCTCTTAGATCATCACAGATTCGTCCAATTAGTAAGTACAGTTTGGTTCACTTCTATGTTACTCGGATACTTCACTTAGTTGCCGTATTCCGTATCCGATACGTATTTTGTCGGATACGATACGACACTTTGATACTTCATTTTAGACCAAAATATTGAAAATTTCGCACAAAATAGCCGTATCAGATACTCCGATACGTATTTTGTCGGATACGAGTAGACGAGTCCGAGTAACATAGGTTCACTTATCATCCAATAACAGCTACAATGGGTCCCTCTCCTCCCACATTGGTCTTTGTGCCCAAAGCAAAAGGTAAACAAATGAACCGGATGGAGGCAATATCCAAGTAGTCACATTGACTAAAGATAGAAGAAGCACAAATCACAAAAGCATCTTTAATCTCTAATTGCCATAAGATCCACCAAAATTTATTAAAGATACGACAATAAACGAACCTTGGGATATATATGTGCCGCTTGTGGAGTAGACTGCAAAAACACAAGCAAAGGTTTTGAGTCTTTAGAAAGTTCTTTGAGCAGACTGTCAGCAGTTTTCCGGGCTATTTTACAAGCTTGGATATTTCCGTTTCTGGATAATTCACGTAATGACACCTCCAGTTTATCATGGATTGCCAAACATCGATTGATGATATTCTCAAGCTGCTGAAGAGTGGTTAGAACCTATAACAAAACTCAAAATTAGCATGTGCTATTACATCACCCCCCTTCATTTGATTTCGTCTCCCCGCTAGAAATCAATAGAGTTTATACACAAAAATGGACTACGATATATAAATCACGAATGTATACGTTATAAGCACACCTCATCCCACTGCAGTTTTGCCAAATAAGAGGCAGAGGATTTTGAAATGGAGAAATCAGCATGGGTGTATGCCATACAAGTAACAAAGAGGAAGAAGAACCCTGCAATTAGCATTAATGGCTCCCTCAGCAGGTTCAACCTGTTGAACTTGTAATAAACCTGAAAATCGAGAGGATACCCACATATGAGAACCAATTAAGCAGTTGATTGGTCATCCGAAATCTAAAAGAGGAGAAATTGGGTAAAATGTGAAACGGAAAACATATTCTCACAAACATGAAAAGTCACTAACTTGGATGGGTAATTTTTCCTTAGTTCGGTCAGATTCACTACATTTTTCACTTTGGTCCTTTCACCAACTCACTACATTTCCTTTATTGGGATAGAAACTCACTCTGGAAAGATCAAAACACGCTTACAAAAGCATATGAGTTCCCCGATATTCACTCATCCATTTGCCTTTAAATAAGGCAAATTGCCATTTTTACCCTTCCTGTTTTCCACTTATCTTAGAAATTGTGCTGTATGTAAATGTAGTGATTCCAACCAAATGGAGGGAGTAGTTGTAGCACCTTAAATAAGAACAGTCAAATGCAAGGATTTTATGTTGGTTAGGAGAAAACAAACAAAATTAGAGGTTAGGAATAGAGTTCTAGAAACCTTGAAGTTGGGACAACGCCTCAAATCTCAAATCATAAAAAAATCCACTCAAATAAGAATCCAGAGTGATCAGAATAGTGATGAACATATAATCTATAACGTGTAAACTTTACCTGAAAATTTTGATTATGTTCAGGCACAGCGTAGGTCTTCTGCAGCACCATTACTGGTCGACCGCTTAAATCAAGGTGAGAGAACTTGGTCTACATGAAAAATAAGAAACCATAAACAATGTATGCTTAGATATTAAACTAAAACAGAATGTCATATACAGAGAGAGAGAGAGAGAGATAAAGGAAACGGAGTTGGAAGACCATAGCAAATAATGGAATTCATAGATAGTTTACCTCTTGTGATTGGTCCACTTCAAATGGAATAGAAACGGATATATCCCTAGACCCTTCAGGCAAAACGACCTGCAAAGACCATCAGTTTTATGAGTTACATGCAGATATACCTAGCTAATTTGCAGCACCACAGAAATTCAGGATTATTCAAAATCAGAATCTCCACCAAGGATTGCTCACTAAGGCCAATTCACCACTAAGCCATTGTAACGACCTAAAGCCAGTACTAGCAACTGCAGCTAACTGAAGTTCAGAAGAATAATTCTAGTTCAAGAGATATTTAGTAATTCAGTTAATTTAGGCAGCTAATATATTTAGCTTATTCCCCAAGGCAATATGGTCGATATGTTGTGGAACGAAGGAAGGAATTATTAAACAATCAAATATCAATTTCTTCTGAAATATTACTCTTCTCATTCTATTTTCTCTGCATTTATGGCAGTAGTAGCCTATTATTTCACTGAACACCTGCTAAATCCTATCAGTCAAAGACCCATTTGTTATACAAATTCCATCTTAGTTTTAACCGTTCAAATGCCACCAAAATAACTCACAATTCTATTACTCCCTCTATTCAATTCCAAACACACCATTCCCATTTTACACATTTGCCAATGCACAAAATATAACGTAATATCTTATAGTTTACATTATAAAAAGATATAAAAGTTTCTATTCTTATTGTACTTGTAAAAGGCAAATCAAACAAAATCCCGCATGATTATATTTCTTTCTTATATATTGCAAAGAATCTCGAAGATTCTCTTTGCTCGTGAATAGTATCAATAGTGTGTTTGGATATGAATATAGGGAGTATCATTTGCTCCTTGGATCGAGTGATTTGGAAAGAGGAGAAGGTGAGGAAAGAGAGGGGGCCACTTCCACTATTTGGTTAGTAAGATGAGGTCGAAGAAAATGGGGAGGTCCATTATCTTCCCTCAATCCTAACCTCAATCTTTCCAACGTAGGAGATACTTGGAAGGAAAAAACCATTGCTTCATTCCCCATCCCGCTTCCCTCCCTGCTTTGTGCTTCCTCCATACTCTTCCAGTCTTCTTCTTCCTCATAATATCCTATCCAAACAAGCTTTTACACTTTGATGCTAATCCAAATCTCGAATTCTTTACTAAAGTTTTGTACCCCAACAGACCACAATCATGGAGGTCAGTGCAAGATGAGGATTTTGCTATGAGGGGAAAGACAGGGGTGGTGGAAGCTTAAGCATGAAAAATATGTCCAAGGATGTGAAAGGAGGAGTTCATAGGGAATCTAATTTTCATTAGTGAAAATTCAAGTATTTGCTTGTTAGAGTTGCCAAAATTCCAATGAGATTGGTCCAAGTCCAATATTGTATTTGTTATTTCCCATAAATAGGCCCCCTGTCAAAATTTTAAATGAATACTTGTTCACAAAGAGCTCATTATAGATTATAGTAAAAAAAACCAACACGTTTAACATGAGCATAAACTACTTAAATACAGGAAAAAAAAAAAAAGCATCAGCATACCCATGTTGAAGTTTAATGAATTAATACCTTCACAATGAGTTCATCAACAACCAGTTCGCCAATGGGGCTACCAAAAGAGATGTCAACAAAACGTTTTCCTTCAGAGGCGAATAAATAGTCCTTCAATGGCAAGCCATATCCAAAGGTAAAAAATGTTTTCCAACCTCCAAACAGAGGAAATCTTGGTTCGATTTCTAACTCAGTCTGCAAGAAAGAACATATGAAGCAAGCCAAACTGAAGAAAGTAGACATTCATTGTCTTGGTAGCAAAAGCAAGCACCTCACCTTTTTCGAATCACCCCGCAAATTGGATGTGGAGATATTCCCGATTTCATCCCTGTAGTAGACAGAATGTGCTCGTGGAGGTAATTTAGCTAATAACCTATTAAATGCTGATGCGCCTTTGGTTCCTGGACTTGCTTGATAATCAAGTCTGAAAAAGATGGAAATAAAAAATTATTAATATAAATGTAGAATATAGGTGTTTCAAATTGCACATGTAACTTCAATAAAAAAAGGAACCAACCTCGAAAATTCTCCCTTGAGAAGGGCACCTCCATGTATAAGGTTATAATGCTCAGTGATTTGTACATTACCCCAATGTGAAATTTCTATCTCACGCACTAACTTTTGAGCAACAGCAAATGGTTTATTGTATTCATAATGAAGTGCTATTGGGGTAAACGCAAAAGGTGCTTGGTCCTCGTATGGTCCGTACTTAATCTCAGAGCCTTTAGTTTTTGTCTTTTCTAGTTTTGTATAGGATTCGATTCTCGCATCAGGTAATTTAACACTCAAGCTCTGGATCTTAACTACATAAGGAGTTATAAAATATGCACTATCTTGGAATAGAAGAAGCTGAAAATCACCCTGGGAAACCTGCTCAGGAAACGGCTTTAACATGTGCGTGAACACAGCTAAAACCTCAACAGTCACACTTTCTCCCTTTCCAAGTGCTTTTGGCAAAGATATAGAGTAAAAAGCCAAAGACGGAGGCATTCCTGTAGGTTGAGCTGGTTTCATGGAAAGACTAGCTCCAGGTCTCTTTGTTTTGGCCTTGCCTTCACTTTGAGCTGCTGACACAAAGGCCAAATATTTTGCATGTTGTTCAGGAAAGGTGACCAGAAATTCTGAAACTGTATCCTTTCCATCATTTTCTACCTGCAGATACAGTCAAAGAACCAGGAAATAATCAGTTCCATAAAGATTCATCACAAAGAAAAAGAAAATAGTTGAAAGGAAGCTAAATATAAATATTCGATTGAGGGACTACGATGTGTTAACAGAAAGCTAAATATTAATATGGATTCAACAATAATACAAGCTATTGACATCCAACAAAGCAAGTTGTAAATGAAATACAGTTACTATTCGAGTTGCGTTAGAAGAACAATGAAAAATGCAATTTTTCCCTGGCAATTGAGACCAGAGTTAAAAGATATCGAAGTTTATAACCTTCCTGGAACCAAACTACCAAAGTAAGCCTTCTACTTCACAGCACTAGGGATTCAACCAAAACCAATTGATGTACCCTAGTACACAGGATGTATGCCTTCCTAGAGCCCAAATGAACCCCCCCAATCCTTCAAATTTGTGTAATTATTGCAGAAGATCTGATAACAAATTACTCGTGATATAAAAACTGAAACAAAGGGACCAAGAGCAAGGTCTCACCTTAATGACCGAAGTACTGCGTACAATGTGAGAGGTCAAATCAATCTGCAATAACACAACAAGCATTCACTTAAATGTTGAACAATTTTCACTAATCTTCAAATAAATTATAACTTACAACCCAAACAGAAATTTTGAAAAATTCACACATTATTCTCATACTCTACAGAATCCAATCCCATCAATTCATAACAAGAAAAGAAGCACTAGTAAGCTAATTCTCAATGATTGGGACGGAGTGAGTAATTTTCAATGTAAACACAAGTCGATTTCTTAAATTCACACACACAACAATCCTACATTACAATCACATCACAACAAAGTTTCAACATTTTTGCTCAAATTTCAAAGATAATATAAACACAACAAAAAAACAAAAAACAATCATACAAATCAATCAAATCACAAGAAAGATTCAATCTTCTTGCTCAAATTAAAAAAACCCAGATCAGTTTAATCAAATGGGTGACAAATAAATCACTTAATCATCCAAATAAATGAATTTAATGCAAAATCAAATTCAAATTAAATAAGCAAACAAAACCCACATGGTAGAATAAATGGGAGACTTACACGACGATCAACTTTGGAAATAATGAGATCGGAGAGAACAGGAGCAGAAAGGAGAGAGGTTGAAACAAAGATTAGTACGAGAAAGAGAAGATCTGGGTGTTTGTTAAACCCCATTTTTAATTTCTGCTTAATTTTCTGGACAACTGATCATATGTATGAGATGAAGGCTTAAACCTTCAACGGAAATTGTAAGTTATGGCTAGAGAGCACACAATACCCCGGTCACTGATTCAGACACGACAGATAAATTCTTGTTTGAGATGGTTATATTCACTTTAATTTTAAAACGGGATAAGAGAGACCTGCGCCTACTCGTCAGTCTTGGCACAAATCTCTTCGCCCAAGGTAACAGCCCGATTACCAACCCGGGGCAGGTTAGTGTTGTCTTCCTCTCGCCCGACGAGGAGTTGCAAACGTAGCCATGCCCCAGCCCACTAACGGCACTAACTAGGACCCATTTTTTCCAACCCAACATGGCATTGCTCCCAAGTTGTGTCGTGTCTGGACCCATGCCACAAACCCGAGCCGTTGGTGGTCCGGCCCATCCCTACCCAGCTTTAAAACGGACACGAATAGTATAAAATGATTTCCTTGTAAATGTTCACGGTAAATATGAAACGGGTACACTCGTCACGAAAACATGAAGTTCATATATATTATTAAATAAGTCATTTTGACTCACGTTCAACAATAAAAGGTTACAAAAAACATATAAAAAGTCACGAAAAAAGTTAGTCTATCATTAATTTACGGGTGATACAGGATATCTTAAGTCTGTCTACAAGATTATCGTTTTTGTCACTCGTGTCATCAGCTTTTCTATACTGCTCTCCCCAAATAACATTCCGATTGTAGAATGCGCTGAACGGACGATATTGGATATCTCAACATCTGAAAGGCCAACGGGATTTTCAATTGGATATTGATTATGTTCCTCTTTCTCAATGCTGATATGTTACTAGTTTCCAAAAGATAAAGACTAGCAACTACTTTCTCTTAATCTTTCCGACAACCGAAACACATGACATCTTGACTCTTGAGTAGTCGTTTCGTCAATGAACTTTCGAATACCAAGAGGATTTATGAAATGGATGCACAGCACAAAGCAACATGAACCCTGAATTCCTGATGTACGGCATAGTTTGCTCAGAAGAGGATGGATTACAATAAATTATCCAAAATTTGACTAACTAAATCTGCACAAAATCATGAAAGAAAAGGGGGAAAAAAGACTAAAATCAGGAAATCTAATTCTATTCAGGGCAACTCAGGAGGCAACTGGCCCTCCTGAGAATCACTAGGCAAAAACACGGGAAGCTGATCGCCTCTCTGTGATCTGCCTTGCTGAAAATACCGCCCACTTTCTCTATCTCCTGATCCTCCTATTCCCGAACCTCCCCTACTTCTCGCACTTCCTGTGGAATTATCGTTCACTAAGGGGCCACCAAAGAAAATAGATTGACCAGTGTACATGAGCTCCGTCCTAGGGCCCACAGAGGAAGAAGCCACACCTTTGGTGTTGGCCGAGACAAATCTTCCCGCTTCTGGATCCCAGTAAACCGACTTTTTTGTTCCTTCACCAGCACTCGATTCCTTGATCTTCAGTGGTATTCGTGCTGGGCTCGGGTCACCGGCTCTTGAAGACAAAGGTGATTGGTTAGCTGATGACTGGTAGATAGGGTTAAAGCGGTCCATGTTCGATGGATTGGGGCTCCCTAAGTGGCTCACACTATGGGCACATGTTTCAATGTCTTCTCGGCTTGCCCGGCTAGGTGGATAAGAGCTCTTGGCTGAAGAAGATATTCTCGGGAGCCCGGATCGGGAAAATATTCGGTTCTGAAATCCTGATTTGATGCTAGTAGGACTGCTTCTGACGCTTACATTGCTGCTGGATAACTGATCGCTGTCATAGGGATGGGGACGGGAACTAACCGGCCGTAGAACAGATGATGATGCTCGAGCTTTTGCAGCTGCTTTAGCTGCCTCGTTAGAGTCTAGTTTGGCGAGCTTCCATGCGCTAATTCTCACGGGGCGGTGGGCCACCTTTTTACCCTTATCACCTGGTTGGAGAGTGTCTGGATCCACTGTGGACGGCACACGGCTGGGTTCTAGATGCTCAATTTCATCCTGCTCAAGAATGTGAGAGATGATGTCAAACATAGGGACCGAATACAATAAATCTCAAATAAAAGAAAACGAGATGACCTTCTAGTCTTCTACATGACAGCACCTACCTGGAAGATTCTAGGTGGAGTACACCAAGCACCTTTGTATTGCAAGCCAATTCCAACAGAGCTTCGTCCACTGATAGCAGTGACCGCAGAACTAGTTGGGGAGGATGGAAGGCTTTGTAGTTCTTCACCACCAACTGAAGGTCCTGGTGGTTCACTTTGTGTTCGCATGGCAATAACATACTCATATGTTGTGATTCCCTGAAGCACAGGAACTATGAGTTGAACTCAAGAGAAACGAAAAAAAAAAAAAAAAAAAAAAAACAATGAAGGGGAAAACATTTAGTCGTTTAATGCAAATGGACTACAGTTTTATGCAAATTTAGGAAGAATGCATTGAGGTGACTGAATTTGAGATTCAAACCTTTCTGATGAGAATGATGTGGAAGAAGAATAGTTCGCTCAAGGGCACAATTGCCAAAAAGGAGAGAAATGTACAGAAACCCTGAAGAAAACCGAATTTGGTATCAAATTAGTGACATTTTACTCGATAAGAGGAAAGCAGACATTACATAAAACATAGAATAGTAAAACATTAAATCCTATCGGGTATAATTCATCCCAAAGAATATAAAATATTACAGTTCTGTGGTATTCCACACTCACACGATTATTGACGGTAAACAAAGCCATAGTCCCTTTATTTAATATCGCTTGGAGCTTAAACTATTGAACAATATTGGCAGAAGTTTTTCTTTAACATCAACAAGTTCATTGACCCACCCAACCATTTGAAAAGAGTAGGAGTTTACTCTCTCTATTAGTCAATAGTTTTATGTTTCACCTTCTCGGGCCATCTAAGTAAATATTTTACGTTTCTTTTTTGAGCAAGTTTAGGGCAATGTAATTTTCAGATTCAGCATCATCAAGCTTTTAGGCTGCGGGATTATGGTGGGCTGGTGGGAGTATTAGGGCTGAGGTTGGATCCTTGATGGTGTTTAGTTAGGGGTAAACTCGCAATGGGACAAATATAATCCTTACCCCACTTATTTCCTTTACTTAAAATGTGAATCCAAAGCCAAACATTAACTTTTGAATAAGAAACGTATAGAGGGACAAGGTCACTGGCTTCGGGCTTGATGTCCAATATTTAGATCATCTCAAACATAGCACTTGAGCAGAAATTCCTACAGACTCAACAACATACCACCACTGACGCAAAAGGAGGGCGTGTGAATCCATCTCCAAGCCTCTCGGTAATCTGATTTTCGACAACCTTTTTGAAAACAAAGCAACGAACAAAGACCCAAACTCCTATTCCACATTCAGCAAGAAGCTGTAAGACATGAAAGGTAGCCCTTGGGTTAGTAGAAGGTCATAATGGTGGATGGACGTAGTATCGAACTTAAAGAATATGAAAAGCTGCCATAAAAATAAAATAATAAAAAAAAAAAAAAAAAAAAGTAGCTCATGACTTACCCAGAGAAGACTTATTGCCATCAGGCACACAAAGCTTGCATAATTTTTTTTCCCAACGCAATTATTCAACCACTGCATAAGACAAACTTTGGTCTTAAGATCGTAATAGCTAAATTTTTTGGAATTATCAAATAAGAGAACACTTTATTGTATTGACTCCTGAATACACTCCCAACAATAAGACTTCAAATCTGTCGGTGTTATAGTCAACCAGCAAGATAAAGAAAAAACAGACAAATATTTTTTCCTTCTTTTTGACTAGTAATAGACAGTAAGAACCAGACAATTATATTCAACTTACCCGACAATGATGATCAAACCCATCAACACACTTGTCGCAACTTCTGCAGTGCTTGCTATATTTTCGCACCTACAAGCAAATAGAAATTTCTTCACAAGTTACTTTAATATGTGAATGGTAAACGGAATGGATCGTAACAAATTCTTGCCCAAGACCATCTCACTATGAATAGTAATTGAAATGAAGACCAGTACACACATTAATGAGTATATATTTGGGTTGGTCTCTGACTCTATGAGTGAAACGGTTTTATACAAGACTTAACGATGAACCTTAAAAGAAAATCATAGATGAACCACTGCAGTCAATCTAACAGAAAGTACCCTCTAGTATTGCAGGGCTGCAATAATAAATGTCGGATAGCAGATATTAAGCAGCAGGATTTAGTCAATGCAAGGAAACAATTTGATTGGTCGTCCCACTCAATTGGAGAGATATCACTTGAAGTTGGTAGCGACGAAAGGAGAACTGACTTGGGTAAGAAAATTTCGATTCTACTTTTACTGTGACCAAACTGACCACAATCCAATCTCATATTCAGAAAGTAAAAAGAATCCCAAAGTGATTAATTATCTACCTCAGCATTGCACAGAGTGCAGAATAAAGCCTCTTCTTCGGATGATGGCTGCTGAGGAGCTTCCTCGTCTTTTCGACAATCCTCACGGACAAGACAGAAACAAAAAATTCCTGCAACTTTAGAGCAGAAACTTGGACGGTAAGTCTCTCCTCTTTCGGCCACCACCGATTTGCATGGCTCCTCGATTGAAGAAGCATCACCTACTCGAAAAAAGTACAGGTGAAAAAATTAATTTGCATGAAAGCCAAAAGGATTTCCAGTCCAATGAAAACCTCCCTGTTTGCACCATATAACTGTTTGTTTACAATTTCACTGGTTGACTACTGATTTTGCCTGAGAATCTCAGTTACTTACATCAGAAACAAACTACTGCATGAGATTTAAACTGACCTGGTAAACTGGTTTCACATTGTGATCTAGCGGTTCTATCAGGCGGAACTAGAATACCAGGATCAGCTGGATCAATAGCTGTGCATCTAGCATAAAGAATTAGTACCCCTAGAGCCTGCAGGACAAATACAACAATAATGAGGGTTATAACAGTTTAAGAACACTGAAAAAAATTCAAATAGATTGATTACAATATGAAAATCAGAGATCCATATGTTTAATGTACACATTAGCCCCCACAACTCTAAAGCCGGACCCACCCAAGCAGGACGGGCTCATAAGTCATAAGTACTAGTGTAAGACCCTCAATGAGAATTTCCTGGTGTCTACAACTTCATCATAAGCTCCCCCCGCCCTGTCTCTCTCTAAATATACTTTCTTGTGGCAGAATTATTCACAGAGAAAAAATAAGAAACAAACAGGTAGAATTCAGTTCCACTTACCAAAAAGGTATAAACACCAGTAGCCACATATTCGTAGACAGCCTCCTTAGCAACAAAGGGTGCATAAAAGGCGTAGAATGCAACAGCTAGCAGAAGATATACTGTAATCGCCAATATCTAGTCACCCAACCGTATTAAACATGTGTTAGCAGATTCAAAAAAGCGAAGACCGACGGTACCAGTTTATGCAGGGAAAATCTTCACTCCTAATAAAATAATATTAAACTTATTCATATAAATGTTAACAAAAATAATAAAATAACCCCATCAGACAGATAAAACACCAGTAAATTAGATGTTGAAGCATTGAATTTTCCCAGGAAAAAAATGCAATCCTGTAACTCTTTTTCCCTCAAATATCACACGTTGGAGCACCCGGTGATTTCATAATACAAATGAAATAAGATTACGGAGATTCTGCGTGGTCAGAAATTCATGCAGACAGCCAGACACTAGTTTAACCACTATTGCCATTTCTAAGAGATGAGCATGCTACCATGGCATTAAATCTTGCCTTCAACGCCACGTTGCGGGTTGAGTCCTCCACAGCAGGCCCATAAATCCAAGAGCAATGTGAGAGAACGCCCAGTAGTCCATTATATACATGGAAGAGATTTCAACAGCGAGCAAGCTATCGAAGTTTTGAAGGTCAGGGCGAAAGGAATTTTTAAGCGGTATAGGCTGAGATCACGCCGTAACACTCAAGCGTCGAATCAGGCTGCAACAGCTGAAGTTAGTACCCTGGATGCTACCACAATAACATACCAGGAGTCTTCAACAACCTCCCTAAAGGCCAAATATTCAGTGGTTGGGTTTTAAATTTTCATGATTTGTCACCATTCCAAACTTCACATTGACAACCAATCTCTAGTCTCTACCACACTCACTTTTACGGTCCTCCCTATAGCAACCTCATTAGCTGAAAAAGATCTCCCCACCATTATCCAACACCTCAGATTGGCTTTTCAACGAAAAGAGACTAACAAGTCCACCATATCGAGACTTCAATCAAGCCTCCATACCCCAGCAGGAAAAAAAGGAATAGCCATTAATTTACCTACCACATTCTTTGGTCCAACAAATCATCCACTCCTTGGCAGACTAATTAATTCATTTAAAAAATTCCAATAAGCGCATGAAATGATTANGGGGGGGGGGGGGGGGGGATTGCGAACTATGAAGTATCAACTTCTAATGTTGACCAAGAGTTGTGCACAAAGTGAATGTCGATTCCAAAAATTCAAGGAAAAGTCTCTTTTTAACATTTAACCTGATTTGATACTTCTGCTATACCAACAAACAATGCTCCGGCTTAAGAGTAGAAGCACAGCCTAATTTGTCCAGGAATTCATTCCATAATTTATCAACACTAATTAGGTTCCTCTTGCTCAACTCAACTACATCAAACCACACCTGACCTCAGCAATCAATAATTCCTGGCAAATTACTACTCCCTTCGTCTCAATCATTTATTTACCTTTGATTAAAATACCTAAGACAGTGTCCCTGCATCCCAATCATTTGTTTACGTTCGATTAAAATACTTCTCACAACAAATATAAGACGTAAACAAAAGATTGAGACGGAGGAAGTATAAAATAAGGTTATCACAAGCTTACACAAGTAAAGGTATCGAAAATGATCAATACCCAGACAAACAAACAAAATTGTCGAAATAATAGATGATCAGCATATATATCCACAAAAGGGCCAGCAAATAGGGCATAGGCACCAAAAAAAACAACAAAGGCCAGAAAATAACAAAATAAGACAACAACAGGAAGAAACTAACAATTATAAGTACACAAACACAAAGTAATGATTAACATTTAAGCTTTTTACCAAACTTCATACTTATCAATCATTGAACTAATTAACATATATAAACAAAAATAGTCACTCTTTTGCTCCCTAAACAAACCCAATAATCATGATCATAAAATGAAACCTACTTCATCCGTCTCAATCATTTATTTACCATTGATTAAACGATTAAAACGGAAAGAGTACAAAAGAATAAAATTTACCTGTAGATAATGTGCAGGAAGTTCCCACCCGTGACGTCTAGCCATGTTCAATGCTTAATCAAGTGCATCTAAAACTCCAATTTTTCCAAAAAATAAAAATAAAAATAAAAATCCAAAATATCTCACTATATCAAACCAAACCCAAAAAAATAACAAATCTCATAAAATACTACTCCTTTAAAAATTCTATCTTCGACCCAGTTAACAAAATCACATTTTAAGAAAACCCATGAAATAAAGTTTCAATCTTGGAAAAAAATTAGGGTTTGTGAAATTGAATTAGATAGATGGGTGAGGCAAATAAGGAAGGAAAAATAGGGCAAAACTCAAGGGCTGGATGGTAGTTCAAGGGTAGTGTTGACTGATTAACATGTTATATTGTCTCAATTAAATTAGTTGCAATATAAAATATATAATTAGTGTCATTATTGATAGTGATTATTACAATAATAACAACATTAATGGTATAATATCATATCAAAGTAATAGTAGTAGTGATTGAATTGAATTGAATTGAATTGAATTGAATAATGTTGTACCTAAAACAAATGAAAAAGAAAGGAAGAAAGATGAAGAAGAAGAAGGGAAGGAAATTGTTGTTTAAGTAAAAAGATATTGAGAGTTGAGTGTGTTGGGACTTGAGATGAGACTTGAAAGTGTGAGTAGAGACGACCGTGGAAACCGGCACGCAATTTTTTAAAATTCTTCTTCTTTTTTTAGTGTGAAAAAACTGGTCGTTTAGCAAATTTAGGTTAGGTCATCAATTGTGTTGTTTGGTTTGTGGTGTTGAGTAATTTGGAGTAAATTATTCGCTTTAGATGTCACTGAGAACGGGTTCGAGTAATTTGCGGTAGATTTGATTATGGATCGGGTTTGGATTGGGTCGGAGCCGGGTCAGGCTTACCTTACAAAGCCCTTAACCAGCCCGTGAAATGGGGCGGGGCGGGTTGTGTGTGGAGGCTACTCGGACCCTAACTGTGATGGGTCTAAAATGGGGTCGGGCCGGCTAGCCTTGCTATTTTTTTTTTTTTTTTTAATTTTTTTCCTTGGTGGTGGGGGTTGGGTTGTTTCAGGCTTGATACGTGGAGTATGTACCCGGCCCGTGTAAGAGGCAGGCTTGGCGGCTGGCGGGCCAAGGGTCGGGCTAGCCCAAATTTGACCTGTGAACCGGGTCGGGCCAAGCCAACCTGTTGCTTTGGCCGTGTCTAATTTGAGGCGAATTATTTTAGTTTAACTAAATTGAGTCGGATTCGAGTAATTTGAGGTAAATTATTTTGGTTTATACTAAATTGCGTCGAGTATGAATATCGTATTAAATCGTTGTTTATATTAAATTTTAAATTGATCAACTAGGTGGAGACATTGCTGATGTGTCTTGGTGTATTCAACCTTAATTACAAGTATCAATTAATTAATTAATATTAGTTGTTTTCGCAATATAAACTAGTTTTTGTACCCGTGAAAATCACGGACGCATTTGAGATTAATTATGTAAGCGCACGCATAACGTAACCTTTAAAAAAATAATTAACTCAGTTCCCTAAAACCTTTGATCGTAGAAAATGGATTTGATTTGTTGATTAGAAATTGTTGATCATATGAGTGTTTTTCTTCTCCATTTTCTAATATTCATTTCCGTTTTTTTTTCTTTTTTTCAGGGACTTAGATTTTTGAGGTTTTCTTTGATTGACGGTAGTTGTGTTAAAGTCATGCGTAAAAAGCGTGTCGGTGAGAAGGGTACAATGGTGGTGAACAACTGGTCAATGGGAGAATGGACGAAAGAGCTGGTGCTTGACATGTTTCTAAGAGAGGCAGAGCGGGTTGATGATGGCTTGGAAGAGGTTGATAGGTTGGTGGTAGGCTAGGAGATGGTGGGTCTGTTGGTGATGGAGTAATGCGTTTTTTTTTTCCAAAAAAAAATCTCTATATCGTGCACGATTTGTTTAATTCTCTATCTCTATTTTTTTTATATATTTTTCTTTTCACGCAATATTGTTTTGTTTTTTTTTTTAGGTGATTGTGCTTTTTTGGCTTTAATTTGTTTTGTTCTCATCGCAGTGCATTTTATTTAAATTGTTGCAATAGACGACTTAAGAAGAGTTATATGGCGTATTTTATATTGTCCTCATAGTACGATATACTAATTATCTTATGCTATTATAATATTTGAAGACGTTATATGAAAAATTATGTTAACACGTTAATTTTCAAATTCTCCTTATGTACCCGATTTAGTAAATTCAGGAGATATACAATAAAAGAAGGGATAACATTTACAAACAACGTAAAATATAGAGTGATGTAATATGATTTTTATTTGTCGTATAATTGATTTTGACAATAGAACTCAAAGAAAATATTTTTATTTTTAATATAATAATTTTTTTCCTTTTCTTTTTAAATAATAAATGGTAATGATAATGTGGCTTATTAGGCTAGATATGTTCATGTGGCAATTAGATAGATGTTTAGTTTGTGTTCTAATTATTATATATAGATACATAGATGTGTTAGTTGTTTTCAAAATCGTAATCTCAAATTCTTTTGTAATGAAACCAAACATGGTTTTTTTTCCTTTTTTAAAAAAAAAATTGTGCAACTTTCCAATTGAAAATAAAGATAATTTCTTTTATGAATGTTCATTTATTGGGTCTGTTATCCAATACATGAACATTATTAGCTCCAACAATTTTTTGTCAAATTATGATAATATTCCAAGTCAAAGTACTCTAATGAAATTTAATTATGTCAAAGACTTAATTCCAAAAGATGATCTCATTAATATTATTTTGATTTGGTGGAATGCATGGTTTTATAGAAATGACATTATCTTTAATAATGTTCATAGGGCCTTATAATAAAACTTAGAACAGGGCCTCTAAATATCATCAGTCGCCCTTATAACACCCTCATTTATTCACGAGCCTTTAGTTAGGCCTCCCAAGTAAATAGGAGAGTTACCATCTCAATTTCCTAAGACATTGCATAACAAAGTATAGTAAATCCAAAGTATTTTAAATAAAATTAACCAATAAGGTCTTATTACATTTGTCAACTGATTAAATTTGAACTTTACTAATACAATTTACTACGCAGCGGAAATAAATAAAATACGTAATATAAATAACAACTGTCTGAACTAAGTGAGCTAGACATTTAGGTAGACATGACCATGCTCCTCACGCCTCCCCCTTAAGCTCCCAAGTCAGCTAATTCAAATACATGTTAGTCAATCTGCTCCCAATAATTGGTTCATCACAGGTGTTTACAGAATACACTGTCAACCAAACGGTTGAGTAGAATAACTAACAACAAGTATAAGACGAAATAAATGAAAATGCACAATATGATATGATACGCAAATGCCAATGCCAATACAACTGAGTTCATCACCCGAAACACCCGATCATCCCGACAATCCCTGGCCCGGGGAAAACAATGTAATCCTCCTAATCGAAGTTGAGATAAACTCATCCCAAAGGCAAGTCCTACAGAACCAGCCTGGGGAAACCAATGCAGTATGTCATGCAAGAATAATAATTCATCCCATAACGAATCTGAGGTAACAAATGCAAATGATATGCAACCATAATAAATAATAATTACCAACCAATTCATCTCATACACGAAGCTGAGGCATCCAACAATAATCATAAAACTCACCCGATAATCCATCCAATTCACATTACTTTATAAATTGCACAAGTCATTGATAATAACATGAGTTGAGTAGTTATCCTACATTTTCAGCAATTACTCCAATTAAATAGCAATCCAAGCAATTCAATTAAATAGCAAAGCAATCAAGTTAATAATGCTTCTCCACAAATCCGTCACCTACATAAATAATAATTACAATTACTATTTACTCTAATTATATAGATAATTAAACTAATTATAAATAATACCTGATTTATTATAATTAATCCCGTCTCAAAACCCCGTTACCAATACAAGTACACCTGTGTTAAACCCATGACAAACACCCACCCACCCACAACTCGTGTTAGACACCCAACCTATGGCTATAACCTCTCTACCACCGACTCCACTGTGAGCCACCTCTGCCAACAATCCAGCCACGATCCTATCACACAGCCTCACCACCACACACAGCCTCACCACCACGCCCTAACAACCACACCCACAACGCCAACAACAATATCAAAACACACGACATAGCCAACTCCAACCTCCACACGCCACCAGAAGCCACCACCGTGGTATCCTCTGACCCACGGTGGTTCCACCAGCAGCGCCACTACCCTTGGTCACGATCTAGTCGAGTCAGCTATACACGGTTGCATACAAACACCAACAAACAACTAATGTCAAAATTCCGGCAACCACCGCGCACAACACCACCTATAACCACCCCGACACCACCAGCATGGTCGACCCAACCACCATGACCCAGCCCTACCAATCCCAGATCAGACGAGTTAGATTAGGGGTTGCAAACTCGTGCTTCATCGTGTAAACAACAACCTATACGAAATTCCGACCACCCACCGTACAAAACCCCGCCTTTAACCACCCATGACCACACACGGTGGTCGATTCACCGCCATGGACCAACCTAACCCAGGTCTGGTCCTAAAATGAGTCCAGCTAAGGTGCTAAATCCGTATAAACCCATGGTACAACCTAGCAAACCACCACGCAAAAACCCAACAAAACACCACGTCCCCGCAGGTCACTGGTGGTCAATGGAGGTCCGGTTATATCCTGGTGGTCCATGGTCACAGTCACGGTACTAGCTAGTCCTATGGCGATCTAATTACCGAGTTATAACAAAGCAAAGATGTATACATGAGACGTTTTAAAATATTACCTTGAGAAGATATTAATGCTAATTCCTCTTCTTTCCTTCACTACAAGAAAAGCGAAATCGGGCGACAGTAAAAAGGCGACAATTCCATATAGTCGCCAATTTGGCGACTGAAAAAAAACCGGGCGACTGAAAGCAGTCGCTAAATTGGCGACTGAATAACATATCGGGCGACTGATTGTCAGTCGCCAACTGTTGTGAATACAAATAAAACCTCCCCCAGTCCCCACCTTCTTATTCTTTACCAAAAAAAAAAAAAAAGTAAACTTCCCAAATTCTCAAATGTTTGCACGCACCAAACTCTACATCATCTTCTTCCTCTTGTGTTTCCCATTAAATAAAACCACAAAAATTCAAAGAATTTCCAACCTACA
>VHZZ01001186.1:147092-157922 GCA_009801015.1 Silene noctiflora | reverse complement strand
AAAGCGGCATATTAACAAACATATTTAGCACGAAAATGTATCAAATAGTCACAAAAGGGAGTCGTAAAAGTGTATATAATTGAGACTCATCAGTTGCTCTTCTTCTTCTTCCTCGAGTACCAATTGTTTCATCCTTTTCGTTTTATTTCGTTTTCTTTCATAAATTCTAATTTCCAAATTATTTTCTTTTATCTTTCGAATTAAATCCCATTTAATTCAATATTTGCGGGTTTTTGTCATTTATTTCAAACCTGGATTTCAATGGTTCGATTTTCCCATATCAAATCATTAAGATTCAACTTTTGTATATGTTTTCTGTTCTATGACGATCTTTTGTTAATGTATAATCTGTTAAATCACTTCAATTCGAGTCTAATATCAATAAATACACCTAAATTAACCAACGAACGATAAAAACCCGTGAGTCTTACCTTCAAAGTCAGAATCCAACTCGAGAACAGTCGCACAAGGTGATGCGCCTCTTCTAGAGGACGCATCATATGCTGCGCCTGTTCTGGGTTGGCTTCTGTCTCTGGACTCGTCTCGTTCTGATGTAGTTATTCTAATTAGTTTATAATTAACTACTATTTGTATTATCACCGTTTCCATTCGTTCATTCATTGTAATTTTATTTTCTTTGTTTCCTCCTTTTTCACATGTAATGAATGTAAACATCCACCTTGACTTAATTGCTTCCTAATCATGTGTTAACCGACTTAGTTTAATCCACATGATAGGATTAAAACGTAATGTGTTGCATTGCATGCATATAACGAACAACATATCTAGTATAAATGATTTTTCCTGATCATTAGTAGAGGCCGTTATCGAGGCGGGCGGGATTAGGTGTTCTAATAAGAGCTCCCTAATACGTACCCTCACCCCTTACTCAGATATATGTGAATACCAATGTTCATTGGCATCGCGAGAGTCATTATAGACATGGAATGCTAAGGGTGACGAATTTTTTAGTGTTTATTTCACTTCTTTGTGTCTTGACATGACCCGAGGTTTTCAAACGGATCCAATTATCCACAAAAATTGGTGGCGACTCCACAAGTGCAGGCTTGTTCAAACCATTCACCGGTTTCAATGCCTTTCAAATCGGTAACGGCCCACGACGTGCTTTGTCAACACAAAGTTCCGTGGGAGAAGCACCGCCGGCTCAAACTCTCCAACACGCGGGTGGCCCATGTCCACAACCTTGCAAGCAACAAGGGCTTCACATATCAAGAGAAACCTTTCCCGACTACAAAGCAACCTAGTGGGGTCCATATATCAAGCAAACCAACGGTTTTCACGAAATAAGATGTTTTCACGCCTTACTCACCTTTTCACATAAAGGGAACGAGAACGGAAACCAAAATGCAAACTAAAAGCATCCCTATACTCCTAGAAAGGTCTCTAATCTAATTCAAGCAAAAATTGCGCCAAAAATCGAGCAAGGCAAAAACGCGCAAATTAATTTAAGACAAGTTAGGTTTTATCCCGATTAAATCAACGAAAACAAGAACAAAAGCAAAAGGAATCGAGAGGATCTAGAGTAAAGTACATTACAAGGACCTAAACTATCATCAAATAATTCTTTAAGGATCTTAACTATTATTATGTGGCTTTAAGGACATCACCACTAATGTTAGACCAAAATTGTAACACCCTGATTATACGGCCAAGATAATCGAAGCATTACCATCTCGATTGCCTGAGGTAGTGTTTCAAAAATCCAATAAAAGAAGATTTTATTAATAATAAAAGTTTAGTGATTACAAATGGTATGAATAATAAGTACAACCTCTATCTCGACTCCAACCTCGAAGCGCGACCCCAAATCCTGTATGCATCATATAACCTGAAATTAACCTGCTCCCTATATGATCGGAAATATCATATGGATCGACACAGGCCACCCCGAAAACAGGTGACAATTAACAGAAGCCACAAACGGTGAATTTCGATAATATAAAACATATATGAGAAAGTAAAAGAAACTCGGTTATGAAATATAAAAACTTCATGCATGAGACACAATCCTCGACTCCACTACACAGGTACCGAGACACACCCAGCCGTACCCACAACCCGGTGACGGTACCGCAGCACAGCCCACCAAAACAGTCGGACCGCAGCCCGTAAAAAGGTACTACGGACACACCGGTGGTACCGGGCCCGAGAGCGACTCGGGTCCCCTGCTAGACGACGTGACTCAACCTCACGTGTCCCTCCATAAATCAAGACATGAATGTTCACATCCCTCTTGGAGTGGAAAGCTCCAAGAGTCGACCCAAGCGGAAGACGGTCTCCCAACCGCCTTCCGTCCAATACAATCACCACACAATCTTCGTCAATCTCCAATAAGAACATGACTAATACAAATGCAATTATAACACAATTCCGTCTGCAAACCTTTCATWTKACATACTACCAACATACCATGATATAATCATGTACTYAAGAGCCAAATACTCAAAACAATACAACCAATGCCATGTGAGATACAATTCCGACTCATACATGACTCCGCATCAACCACAATTACCATGTGAATGCAAGACTACTCATTCATGAAACCAAATGAATAATGTACACCATGTTAATTGAGTACGGAAATGAGATTCATATGTGTCGGAAATGCACTATAACACGAGGATGGTTTGTGATGACTAGTGAGTCTGTTTATGTTAATACTTGGTATGCGAATAGTATGTATGGAAAATGTGTCTCATGGAAAGTCATAGTAGGTATATTGTGTTTCAAGTTTGCATTTTTGTGGTTATTGTATACGTTGATGATTGTTGGAGGAGTTGAGGTGGTGGTACTTGTTGTGGAGACGTAAGGTGGTTAGAAGACCGTCTTACGCTCGAGCCTCTAGGAGCTTCCCACTACAAGAGGGATGTGCACATTAATGGTTTGAGTTACAGATAGACACGTGTGGTCGAGAAACGTCGTCTGGAAGGGGATCCGATTAGTGCCCTGGCCGGTATCACGGGTGTGTCCCGAGTACCTTTTTATGGACTACTGTCCGGCTGTGTTGGTGGGCGGTGCTGCGGTGGTGTCACTGATTTGTGGGTATATCTAGGTGTGTCCGGGTACTGGTATGATGTTGGTGAAATTGTGTCTCAATCATATCATTGTCATGTTACATATTTATATATCGTGTTGTGTCTTATTATCGAAACTGACCGTGTGTTGTGTGTGTAAATTGTCTCCTATTTTTGAGGTAGCCTTTGTTGATCCATATGATATTACCGATCATATGGGGAGCATTTTTAATACAGGTTGTTACGCGGGAGACGGGACGAGTTCTGAGCCTTGGAGCCGAGTTACATAGATGATGTAGTCGGTAGATGAGTTGTATAATGTACAGTTCACTTTTGTTATTCATTTATATGTATGTCGTCAATAAACTTGTCATTTATATTAAACGTTTCTGATTCGTAATTCCGATTTCACTGCCTCGGGAAACCGAGATGGTAGCATCCTTCCATTACCTTGGTCGGGTAAGAGTGGGGTGTTACAAAGTGGTATTAGTGCGACAATTTTGGAACCTAAACCGATGAATTCAAATGAACCTAGGCGTGTCTAATAAAATGAACCTGACTTGTGAATAATGGGAGATCGGTTTTGGATGAGTAGGCGCCCTCATGTCAAAACTAGTTCCTATTGTATCGGTTGGTCACTACGTGGGTGGTTATAAGTGTGGGTGAACGCTACATGAAATGATATATGCTTGTATAAGTGTTGTGATTGTTAATAAAATCCTTTATGTGATGTGACCGTTCATGAGATGTATGTTATAATGTGAAGTTGTATGGGTAGAAGTATGTATGTAGCATGTTTTGAAAATGGTTATGATGTATTATTAGTGTGAGGGACAATAGTTCCGCTCTTTGGCTTTTATATGTATGCGTGTTTTAGATTCATTAGCATTATCTATAGAATGTGATTAATGATGGTAGCTCGCGGAGTAGTCGCGAGTATGAGGATAGTATGCCAAACGGTAAGTGGGTTGGCGTATGAACTAACTCGGGAGTAAACACCGGTAGCCGGTGTACCCCCGAACCTTTCGTTTGATGCAGGGACACCTTCATTCGAGTTTGATCAAAAATTTCAAACCGTAAGGAGTCACTCGAACGAGTGCGAGTCAACACTAGGCCGAGTATAGTGCACTCGACCGAGTGGACTGATTTCCAGAATCTGGAAAAGTTTATGGAAACTGGGCACTCGACCGAGTGGAACCGGCACTTGACCGAGTGGACTCGGCATTCAGCCGAGTGAGTTACACGAGTAGATTTTTCTCACTTTTCACCTTTTTACCATATCTCATCTTCTTCATTCCTTCATCTTTCCTCATATATCCAACTTCAAAATATTTCTTTAAACATTACTAAAACTTCATTGTTGATATTTGTTGCTTTTATTCAACTTTACAACTTCATTTTTCTTCATTAGTATTACCAAGTTTACCAATTTGAGTAATTTCTCCTCTTCCAAAATATTTCCCCAATTTGATTTGTTTTGTAGATCTACACTAATATGTTAAGGTTGTATCAATCGTTTGGTTGTTTTTTCTTAGTTCATGGTAGTAATCAACTTTCTACATCATTATTGTTATTAAATATCAAACTTTTATGTTGAAGCTTTCCCAAACTTGAAGAACACGAAAATTAGGGTTCTTGAGTTTAATTTCGTCTTAAAATATGGAAATATAGGATGTTCATGTTCAAATTTTGATTTTTCATATGTAAAACTTAGGTTAATTATGCAATAAGACCTTTTCCTTTGTTAGTAATGCTATGAGATGTCTTAAAACAAGAATTCCGTTCCAAATTCATGCCAAAATTTTCGAAAAATGCATGTAGACACGGACACATCTTGATTTTTCACTAAAAACATGGTTTAACTACTTCTTGAAGCGTTAAACTAAGTTAATGATGTCATGGTTAGTCTAGAACTTGAATGCATATGTTAGAATCCCGTATTTTTGGTTTCATATTTAGTTTTCACCTCAAGTGTCTCTATGCTTTAATCCTTGTTGCAAAATGCACTTTGTTGTAACCATGGGGAATATTTTCATCTTAAATTAGTGTTTCCATCTTGAAATCGTCCCAAAATCTTTCGAAATACATACTAGAGGTACTAGAAATTTCGATTTTCACACTTCATACTTGATTTGATCATGTTAGAAGTCTAGATAATAGCTAGAAACTTGATTTAATAACCTAAAATGAACCCAAAATGTTGCATAGCTTCACAAAAACTTCATTTTTTCGGAAAATCTCCGTGTTTTGAATAAGTCTTGCTTTGATGAAAACTTAAGGAAGGTCATGTCATATTTTCCTTCAAATTGTTGAATTATCAATTAAGAATTTCGAAACTTTTCATTCACTTTCCAAAGTTAGCCTCTATTCTTATTCTCTTCTATCCAATGACTTGTCATCGAAATCCTTTTGTAGCATGCTAAGGAATGCGAGAGCAATCTGCAGGAGGCAACCTCAACAACAACAACCGGAGGCACTACCCGCCATCACCGCTCTGGGATACCCAGGGGTGAAATTCGAGAGTGAGGCCCACAAGAACACTTTTCTTGTCCTGGCCGGGAAGCGGATGACCGCCACTAGGTGTGTGTCAAGGGGTAAATTTGGAGGCCCTAGGGATTGAGAGGAAAGTGCACGATATCTTTAGTGTGCTTGGTCTGGAGGGGCTATATAATCTAGCAGAGGTAAGCTACCGCAACCTCACCCTTGAGTTTTTGACTTCCTTTGTCTATAACAAGGGAGACCATTTCATGAGCTTTAGCCTCAAGAACACCCCTTTCCACCTCTCTAGTGACGCCTTTGCGGATCGTTTAGGTATTAGGAAGAGAACCGCTTATACCCACGATAAGGTGGGGAAAATATGATAGCCACCCGATACTTTGAACTTCGTACCAATGTCCACCTTATTACTGTGAGCTCCATGAAAGTGAATGATGTAGAATACCCTGCCTTGAGGATTTTCTTACGCCTCATGACCCACATCCTCTATGGGAGGAATGAGCCGAGCAAGCTCAATTAGAGTGAGGTTCTACTGTTGGGTTCCTACCTTAACCCATATTGGGAGGAGCGCTTTTACTTTAGCGTCATGTCCATGGTTAGCTTGGCCCTTGAGAGAATGACCAAACCGGAGAAATGTTCCTTAGATTTTGGCGCTTTGGTGACTAGGTTAGCCAAGAGTCTCTTGAACTATGAACCGGGGGAGATAGATAGACGTTTGTCCGCTACCATCCCTTATCTTTACTTGGACTACTTCAAGAGCCTTGGGTGGATTGTGGATGGGAACTAGATCGGTGTTTATGGGTGGAAGGTGGATGCGGATTGACATATGAGGCTCCCCGTATGAGGGAGTTTACTCAAGACCGAGCACCTACAATATGTAGGGTTATCCCGGCCTTTAGCCCAATGCTACACTATTCCTAGAAACCTTACCTATGACCTCAAGGACGAGACCATGGAGAGGATCACCCCTTCACCACCTTTTATGTCCAATAGGAGAACCGCACCATCCTCTTCCACGGCTATGCCTCCTCCACCTTTTACGGAGGGTACACTAAACCCCCGCCGACCTATGACAACAACTACCACATGACGGACCTTATCGATCGTGTCAACACCATCCTAGTGATGAGAGACATGCATGAGATGGCATGGAACCAATGGGTGCGACCCTCTCGCCGCCCTAGCATTTGCTCCGGGGTGGGAGACACCTCATGTGTCTTTAAGGCTTATGGTGTCCAACCATCGGATTGGGATACTAGAATCCCCCACAATGATGGACACTGGCTTGGCCCATGGGCGGAAGAACATTATGACTCATAGAACTTCTTTGGTGATGCTTACCAAGGAGGTGGGGGCGGGGAAAGTACGTCCGGGGTGCCGGAACAAGCTATGGGTCAAGGGAGTCATGGTTATGACGATGCGATGGTGGAGGATGAAGTGGTATAAGAAGAGGAATGGAGTGAGGGATGGGAAGACGCGAGGGAAGAGGAGCCAGTCAAGAACGAAGGATCTTTGGTTCGTTGAGTGAAGAGGCTTGGAAAGAGGCGGAAGTCCTCTCATTAGTTTTATTAGTTTTGAATTGGATTTGTTTAACACTTGTCTCGGTTGAGACTCGGATTATTTGTTTGTTGTATGTTGTATAATCTCGGCTATAAGGCCAAGTTTGTTTACATTTGAGGTTTATGATGGTGTGATAACCACCATTGAGATTCCTTTATATTTGTGTGATGAGTAGGTGATTTTGGAGGCCAATTTCCCTAAAAGGGGATTCTGCATATGTGACACTCGACCGAGTGCCCTCTTTCACTCGACCGAGTGCCCTCTTTTACTCGACTGAGTGCTCTCTTACTCGGCCGAGTGGGCCTCCTATTCGATCGAGTGAACCATGTTGTCCATTTTAGCTGCATTCTGCCCAGCCAACACTCGGTCAAGTTCCCTATTCACTCGACCAAGTGGACTCTACTCTACCGAGTGGCCCATTTCACTCGACCGAGTTGACTATTTACGCCCCATATTGTTTGTTTTTAGGCCCTTTTGCCAATAATCGATCAAGTATAAAGTATGTACTCACATTGTTTTGACCCCAATGGTCTTTTGTTGGTCGATTTGGCATAGTAGGACTTGCATGATTAAATTTCTTGGATTGTTTACGTTTGACTATGTTGCTTGGTGTATTGTTGTGAGTTAAAGTATTGACACTCAAAGTGTCTAATTGATCGATAGTAATGTGGCATGACTAAATTGAAGACAAAGGCATGTGATAATTTTACGTGACATGTGATGATTTTCGTGATTATATGATAATCGCCACTTATGAATTTCATGATAGTCGTTCAATACATGTTTGAGTCTTGTCATGGTTAAAAACGAGAATGAGTGTATTAAGTAAAGGTAAAGGTATATGTAGACACATGTGTGATAATGTGGTGGAAGTGACGCGGTTTATGGGTGACATGAGGTATACGATAATGGGAAGTGTGGATAAATAGTTGAATCATATTAAAAGATATAGTAATCGTGTTGCACCATCGTTGTATAAGTTACATGTTTTGGATACGAGGATATAAACCTCATCATGTATATGTATATGTAGTCATGAGTAGAGTACGATAATAATGCTACGAGCCGGGATTTCTTACGGGTCTAGAATACGAATGTTGAGTTTGACCATGTACTTTGACCATATGGAAACCATAGCAGGAGAATG
This sequence comes from Silene noctiflora, assembly GCA_009801015.1. Taxonomy (NCBI): domain Eukaryota; kingdom Viridiplantae; phylum Streptophyta; class Magnoliopsida; order Caryophyllales; family Caryophyllaceae; genus Silene; species Silene noctiflora. The sequence goes on along the minus strand of VHZZ01001186.1, from coordinate 149,681 downwards.
GTGTAGACGATTTCATCATCATGTGACGTTGACCACGAGACATCTTTAGTAGAAAGAGAGAGTGTTGTGACCTGGAACTTGCCTAATTATGGATCCTATTAAGTTGTTTGTGAGAGTGTTTGAGATGTTGAGCGGCGAACTTCGGGACAAAGTTCTCTTTCAGGTAGAGTGAATGTAACAATTGGGATTTTAAAGAGGAATTAAGCTCGGTAAAGATTGCAAGAGTGAGTCGAATAAGAGAGATGAGAAAAAAAGGCAGCATGACAAGAGTGAGTTTTCGAGAAAGACATCGGTAACGAAACGGGAAAGAGTCTTAAGAGAGTGTTGAGAGGTGACATCGAGGTCGAAGTTCATTTTAAGGCGGGAAGATTGTAAAACCCGGTTATTGTGGGACCCGTACAAGAGTCTCCAAATGCGTGAGAGGATCACCGCACGTGATAGGGGACTACTCGGGAGTAAAGTATAGTCATACACTAGACTAAGTAGGAGCTAGGCTAAACCTAGTGAGTCTACAGTGGACTGAGTAGAGTTTTCAGCTGACTGAGTATGTGGCACTCGGCCGAGTACGACGATACTCGACTGAGTGAGTGGCACTCGGCCGAGTGGACTTGGTAACTCGACCGAGTGGTAATGTGCAGTACTCGATAAGACCCAATTTCGGGACCTTACCCTAATTCATTTCACTTCTTATCTCTACAAATCCTCTCCCTTCTCTCTAAAACCCTCGCAAATACCAAGGTATGGGATTCAAGCTTGGATTAGAGATTTCTCACCTTGTTCATCATTCCTTTCACCTAAGTAAGTTAAGATCTACCCTTTTCTAGTTCATTTGAACCTTAACTTTTGGGTTTTTTGTTATGGGTAATTAATTAGTAATTAGTATGTGTAATATGGGTAATTAATGGGTAATAATAAGAGGTTTTGTATTGTATTATAGTGTAGGATGTATTGTAATGGTTGTTACATGGTTGTATAGGATGAGACGGTTTCATAAGAAGGGATTATGTCGTATTCGAGTAGCATATGGAGCTTGCTAAAAGGTAGGTTAATCCTACTCGGTTTTATAATTTAAATGCGTGTTTATATGCATATGTCACTTAGAATCCATGATAGGGTTGTAATGCATTCACCATGGTAATTGAGTACGGAAATGAGATTCATATGTGTCGGAAATGCATTGTAGTGAGTCGGTTTAAGTTGATACTTGGTATGCGAATGGTATGGATGGAAAATATGTCTCATGGAAAGTCATACTCGGTACATTGCGATTCATGTTTGCATTTATGTGGTTATTGTATTCATTGATGATTGTTGAAGGAGTTAAGGTGGTGGTACTTATTGTTGTGGAGACGTAAGACGGTTGTCCCAACCGTCTTACGTTCGGGTCGCCTCTTGGAGCTTCCCGCTCCAAGAGGGATGTGCACATTAATGGCTTGAGTTACAGAGGGACACGTGTGGTTGAGAAATATCATCTGGCAGGGATCCGATTAGCGCCCGGGCCCGGTACCACGAGTGTGTCCCGAGTATCTTTTTATGGACTGCGGTCCAGTTGTGTTGGTGGGCGGTGCTGTGGTGCCGTTACTGATTTTTGGGTACGTCTGGGTGTGTCCCGGTACCTGGTATGATGTTGGTGAAATTGTGTCTCATTCATAGCATTGGGATGTTGCATATTTATATGTCGTGTTGTGCCTTATTACCGAAACTGACCGTTTGTTGGATGTGTAAATTGTCACCAATTTCCGGGGTGTATGTCCTGTGTTGGTCCATATGATATTTATGATCATATGGGGAGCATTTTGTTTACAGGTTTTATTTAGTTGTTACGCGAGAGGCGGGACGAGTTCCGAGTCTTGGAGTCGAGTTACATAGATGATATAGTCGGTAGATGAGTTGTATAATGTATAGTTCACTTTTATTATTCATTTATTATGTATGTAATCACTAAACTTGTCATTTATATTAAATGTTTCTTATTCGTAATTCCGATTTAACTGCCTCAGGAAACCGAGATGGTAGCATCCTCTCATTACATTGGCCGGGTAAGAAGGGGGTGTTACACTTTTTGTTGGAGTAGGTGTCCTCCACAATAGTGTGTTTACATAATAAATCTCATTTAAGGAATACAATAAGGATATTTATTTTTATAACCCTCGTCAGTTTATTATCGTAAATCGATAACGGTTAGCTGACTAGAGTTTGACGTTATTGTCGTATGACGGCGGAGATCAACTGGCCCCTTTCGGTCACACCTATAGGAACGAACCCCAAAGTTAACTAATCTTCTGTATGAGATACAGTCTGATTAGTACTTTGATATATATTGACAAAAAGTTAGTAGACTGAGTTATTTAGAGAGATTGAGTTTTGAACTAAGGCCGACGAAATTTATTATTTAGTTATGCGATAATTGAATAATAAAATAATTGAGACGGGTTTTAGGAATTAATTGTTAATTACTAAATTTAGTACTGACTAACTAATGCAATTAGTGTTGGTACGTATTATGTGTATATGTAGAGTACATGTACGTATAATGAGTGTTTTGAGACGGAAATAATCGGGAAACGTTTTTGTCGTAAAATACGATAA
>VHZZ01001185.1:156705-167545 GCA_009801015.1 Silene noctiflora | reverse complement strand
AGTTGACCAAATAAACGAATTATCCCTTATGTATTCTTATTTTGAGATTTATTATGTGATCGCACTATTGTTGAGGACACTTACTCCAACACATTATGCGAGTATATTATGAGACTTGATCGTTGAACTTCAGGACGAAGTTCTCTTTTAGGGGAAGTGGATGTAATAATTCGGGAGTTAAGGAAAGAGTGTTGGGAGTCAGTGTTGGATTAGTGGGATAGTAACATTGCTCCCATGGAGCTTGATAGATAATACTAAGGGCGTTGTGGTAAAATGAGTCGCATTTGAGGTTGACCTTGAAGTTCTTTTTAAGGAGGAAAAACTGTAATACCCTGGATTTTATTACTGTGCACTCGACCGAGTGGCATATTACTCGACCGAGTAGATGCACCGATGTAGACCACGCTACCCGTGCCGCGCGCACCCACGTGTTGTGAATTTGAGGCGGTGACACTTCTCCCACAGAGCCTTGGTGGACCTAAGCACTTCTTAGGTCGTTACCGATTAGAAAGGAATTGAAACTGGTGAATGGTTTGAACAAGCCTGCATTATTGGAGTTTCCACCAATTTTTGTGGTAATTTGGAACCGTTCGAATACCTCATGCCATGTCAAGACACAAAGTTGTGACATGAATACTAAGAAATTCGTTACCCTTAGCATTCTATGTGTAGAATGACTTTCACGATGCCAATGAACAAGGATGTTCACAGATATCTGAGTAAGGGGTGAGGGTACGTATCAAGAAGTTCTTTATTTGAACACATAATCTCACCCGCCTCGATATCGGCCTCTACTAATGATCAAGAATCATCTATACTTGATATGTTGTTGATTATATGCATGCAATACAACATCCATGTTTTAATCCTAACATGTGAATATTTAGACTAAGTTGGTTAACATGGAATTTAGTAAATAATTGGGTCAGAGGAGGAATTTAATTCATTATATATGAATCGTTAAACAATTAAATCATACAAGTGAAAATAAATAAATTACAATAATAATAAATTACAACGGGAATTTGAGTTTACGTCATAAACACACGTAAAAGGGTTTAAATAAAACAAAAGAATCTTATGAAGGAATACTTGTACTCATCAAATCTGTTTTGAGCTCTTTGCACAGTTATTGGGCTAGGATTTTTATCTTACCCAAGACCATTATTGCTAGAATCGAAGCCAGGTGCAGATCCTTTCTTTGTCATGGAAATAAGCAAAGAGAGTGCCCTTCACTTATCTCCAAGGATACTATCTGTCAGCGTAGGAGACAAGGAGGACTAGGCATTAAGCGCTTTCATGACTGGAATGTGGCTGCAATTGGGAAGTATGCATGGTGGGTAGTAGTAAAGGCTGACCATTTGTGGGTGCGTTGGGTTCATGTTGTGTACAATAAGAATGGGACATGGAAGGAATATGAACATGTTGCATATACCAGCTGGGCATGGAGGAAAATATGCCAGGTGAAGAATATCTTAAAACAATTCCTGTTTCACAGTACTTGGAGCTTGGCTAACATTCCCTATTCAGTTGGTTTGGGCTATAAGTGGATAGTGTTAGTTGCTGAGAAAGTGTGGTGTCATCCTTGGGTGAACAATAGGTTGACTATACCAAAGCATGCTTTTTGTTATTGGCTGACTGTACAGGATAGACTGTTAACACAAGAGAGACTAATGAGAATGCACATTATCACGCAGAACAGTTACTTCCTGTGTAAAGTAGAGGAGGAGAATCATGGGCATTTAGTTTTTAGGTGTGAGTACAGTAGCAGATGTTTGAGATTGGTGACTGACAGGTGTCAAATGCAGCTGCCAATATAGGACTGCTGATAAGCAGATTGTGGCAGCAATTGTAATACCTCGGGTATTTTAGTCTTTGGGTATTTTATCGAGTAGAGGGTACTCTATCGAGTAAGTTATAATCAGAGTCTGGAAGTGTGAACCCCTGCTATAAACGTAACGTAAACAATTGGAATCGCAGCGGAAAATACGAGGTTCTTAAAACTTTTAAACGTAGAAATAGTTTGAAACAAAGCGCGGGTTCAAAATACAAACAAGCGGAAATAAAAATACTAAAGTAAAACTACCAAGAGTGTTTAGGGAAAAGATATCCCACGAATATAACAAAGTACGGTGGGTAAGTCTAGCAAACTAAAGGCTAGGTCCAAGGTGCAATATTCGCTAGCCCACACGTCTTCCAACCCCAGATAAGCTTCCACGAACCTGTCATGCATGTAAACATGAACGCCACAGTCAGTGGGGAGTAAATCAAGGTTCTCCCAGCCACATTACATTGAAATGAACATAATTAAGCACTTTAAACATATAAAGCATACATTATAGTCACNATAATTAAGCACTTTAAACATATAAAGCATACATTATAGTCACGATCAACTTGAGCATATGACAAGATAGATGAACTATAGCATGTGATAAGCATGTGGAATCGACAAGGGTCAAAGGCATATAAAACATTCATATACGATAATCCGTCCAACCATTACAAATGAAGTCGCAACTATAAACCAACATAGATGTCACATAACATGGATATAAAGCGGCTAACAACATAGCACATGTGACTGAAAACCGTTGCCATTACTTTGGAAATCTTTTAGCAAACATGCACGAGACGAGGCTACTGACTTCACATGCGTACTTATAGCTTGCATCTCACCATAAATACGAATGGGAACATCAATCCGTCCAATCATACCGATACTAGGTGGCTTGCATCTCACCCCCTAGTGCTCAATATGATTAAAAGACAAACATGACCATACAAGTGTCCGGCTCAGAGGCAACCTTTAAAGCATGTCTAAGACACCAACATACAAACATGAGTATGCAATCTAATGGGAAAATGGCATAAGCAACTTATTCAAGACATATAACAGCTCTCACTGCTCTAGAAACATATTTTCCCTTGGTATAACGACTAACTAGGTACATCCTAGTCTATATATGGCCAGAATCATGACATGCGGCAGCACTTCCCGCACCCAAGAATCGATCACTAGACGCGATGGTCGAGTACCCCAATCGCCAGCACTGCACGAAAGTGGCGGAAGTGCCAAGAGATAACGCACACTTGCCAAAACAGCACAGGTGGCTAAAACCCATACTTGTCAGCACCGCACAAGTAGGGCGTGAGGCGAGTTAAGCAAGAATATGAGGCATCATGTCAATTCCATTCATTAGAAACGCAAGAGAAGGGAATGTAAATACATGTTAACCATGTGAGTCAACAACATGAGATATACGGTGAAACATAAATAATTCATGCTAGAACATGGAACACAATGTAAACAAATCATTCTTCCATCATTTATGACACATGGAAATGAATAGGAAGAGAAATTAGTCATCAGGTGCTCGCAGCTGGCCAATGGCACCGGCTTCCGGCCAACCGGCCAAGAACCAATGACCAAATCAGCTACAAAATTCAAGTCAGAGAACACCCAGTCGGCCAATGGACCGGCAGCCGGCCCACCGGCTGGGACACAACCTTAAAACCCAAAAAAAAAAAAAAAAAAAAAAAAAAACTTACTGGGGCCTCCAGCCGGCCCAGGCCACCGGCGGCCGGTCAACCGGCTGGTGACACACCAACTCTCAGCCGGCCAGTGGACCGGTAGCCGGCCCACCGGCTGAGGACTCAGCTACAACATCGAAACAATCAAAAAGTTACAGCGACTTCCCAGCCGGCCGCCTGTGGACCGGCAGCCGGCCCACCGACTGGGGCTACCTGTACACGATTTTCAGCATATAAACTACAACAACATGATTTCTACATGGTTTTTGCATAATTTCATGAGACGGGAAACACGCATGGAGCGTAAAACACCATGTAATATACTCCTACAACCTTCATACTTAAATTTGATAACCAAACCATCACAAATTCATGACTTTTGAGACAACAAACACTAGACATGTGAAATAAGGCATAATCACCACATAAAACATGAAACCAACTCACTCATTCACCATCCTCATAATATAAACATGCTCATTCACAACCAAGGCATGATATTCACCAAATTATCCAACTTCATCAATTTCCAACACTTAAATATCGATATTAAGCACAAATAAACACAAAATCGAATGTAATGTCGAGTAACCTATCATTGTTACTTCTTCTTCACTTAACTCTTCTATGGAGTCGTCAACCACGTATGAGTCGGCTTCCGGGTCGTCCAAATTTACTCCTAGAAGCAAAAAATACAATAAATAGTTAGTTTTGGCAAACCCTAGAAAGACGGGTTCTAAGATTTACCAAGCACGGGGCTGTCTTTCTTACTTAGGAAGAAGGAGAACGAAATAAGGAAGAGTTTGGCGCAAAAATCATGTGTTTGGTTAAGTATTGAAGGAGATATGAAGGTTTGAAAGTTTAGGGTGAATATGAGCAACGATGGAGTTTGTTTAGAGAAGTTGCTGAAAAGTTGGAGGTAGAAGGAATATTATGAGGGTTTTAGGGTATATATGGTAGTATATGGGTCCATTAACATATCTAGGCCCAAAACAACTCAAAATGAGTCGGGATGACATAAAATACGTCTTAAGGCTATTATACACTCAAGACGGACAGTAATACTATATTTATAAATATTACACTCAAATATATATTTTTACCAAAAAATAATATTTTATTATAATTTACTTTAATTAAATTATTAAACTACTTTTAAGTCTATAAATAAAAATTGCGGGTGTTACAATCTTCCCAGCTTTTAAAATGTTTCGTCCTCGAAACTTGAAAGTAGAAAAAGAAAAGTTGTAAGAGCCAGGTCGGTTTTCAAAATTGAAAACTAATTCATTTCCCAGAATTGAAATCGAAATTTATCCAAAACATTTAGGAAGAGCTTCAAAAGTACAAATATCCTTTCATGGAACGACAAATCTCTTGTTGTGCACACAAGAGCACTAGCATTCCAAGTCGAAGACAAATTTAAAAATACAAAATCATACGTCGATATGCACAGGGCAAGTTATTAGACGTCTCTGATAACGAGTCCTGACGACAAATCAAAGTCAAAACCAAATGAAAATTGACAAAAACTAAATCTTTCTTTTGAAAAACCAACTTGAAAGCTTAAAGATTCGTTCTTAAATCTCCAAAAGAAGTTAACTCTTTGAAAACGTAACATTAGAATCTGATAAAGAATCAAAAGGAACCAAAAATTTGTTAAAAATCGTGCCAAAGGAAAAACAAGTCAGGCATAATAATTACAAGTCAAGAAAAATAAGTCTAGACGCAACATCCAAAAAAGAACTAAACCAGACTTCTAAGGGTAGAGATTCACGATGAGGTCGACCAAAGAGTGATGAACAAGGAGTTCCAAAGGCTACTAGTCTCAAACCTAAAGGAGAAACATGACAAAAGAGTAAGTGGGGAATGAACGGTAAGGCTCATGGTCAAGAGGAGGGAACAACTACGAAACCTAGGGATACCCACACACCCAAATTCCAAGTAACAAGGTCACCTTCTAGACTTACAAGCTAGTCCATAGCGGAATGTAGTTCACCATGCTTCCGCTGCTCTACTCTGATCAATATACTCTCTCAAACATCACCCCTACTACTCAAGATCAAAACTACACTCATCACTCACACCCAGCTAGAGTCATCTATAAGTATCTTAATCACAAAACCGAAAAGAGACTACACGACCACTACCAAAGGCGTACTATCAAAATCTAACTCTCACTTCCCAGGTCAAAGGCAACTCAGACTCTCTTACCTAATTTTGGCAAAGTCAAAGCTATTGAATCCACAAAACATACTCTACTGCTCTGCAACATGGCTAAAGACGGGTCCAATATACAGAGGAGTAAAGGGTAACAATAGGGCACAAAACGGTAAGAATTTCCAAAGGCAAGTGAGGCACGATAGGCATGAGGCTCAAGGAGACGAACTTCAAGAGTAACGGGCTAGGAGTACACAGACACTTATTCGAGTCGGGAAGATACTGGAGGTAAGGAGAATATCGGTAGATTTACGTGTAAGGGCATGGTTCAACGAGAAAAGCAAGGAAGAAGACGGAAAAGGAATGATGCAAAGGAAGGGTCAAGGCTTAACTTNCGGTAGATTTACGTGTAAGGGCATGGTTCAACGAGAAAAGCAAGGAAGAAGACGGAAAAGGAATGATGCAAAGGAAGGGTCAAGGCTTAACTTACGCACTTCATATTGCTTAGGGGTCTCTACCACAAGGTCACAACTCCTAAGTTCCTAGAGATACTCTTAGAATAAACACTATGGCACTCAGGTAAAGTAGTTCACGCTCAAGAAAATCCTTTGCAATAAAAACGATTTATAGTTTTGTTTCCAAAAGTATGGGCTAAATCATTTTTAAATAATATCACTGATAAAATCCTCAGCACTTGAAAAAAAAATTTTATCCATATTATTTATATTCAAATCAAAAATATTACAATTCTAAATTTATCGAAAAATTGTATACATTGACGAAAGGATTTATTTTGATGAAAATAGAAATTCTAAATGAAAAGATAAAAATTTATTGGAATGCATTATAATCATCAACTCTAAACTTAAAGTATCAATAACCTTATTATTTTAAAAAGGATGCATTTTTTTGAAAGTAAAGAGTCTGTTTGTTAACTTATTCTTTTAAAAGATAGGGGGATTACTCACAAGGTATATCTCTCCCAAATTACCAAACTCTTGGTTCCTAATACGTCACATAAAGTCAATCATAAGTTCCAAAGCCTTAGTCTCTCATGTAACTAAATCTTATGCCATCGACTCTACTATTAAATCATTCTCAACTCAAATAGTCTCAATGGCTAACTAAGATCAAATTATAACACCAATTATTATATGTTAACCAACACCCCCAAAGCATTTCCTTCAAATCTCACATCATTGAACTTTTAGTCAACATCTAATCCTAAAGTAACCATATTCAACACAACAACTTTCAAATCCCAAATGCGATTAACAAAGTTAAGTTCCATCTCCTAAGTGACATATACAAATAACACTTTAGATAAAGAATTCCACCAACCATTTACACTTACCCCACGTTAAGCAACTAGGCATTAGAATCACCAAGTTATGTCTCACCACACTACTCAAGCCTTCCTAACAGTACGCCCTCTCAAAATAACGGTTAAAAGCCAAACCAAAAAACCCTCTCAAAAACCAAAACTACCCGACCAAGGTTAACATCCCACAAAATAAAAGGGGTTCCTTTGAAGTATCACAAGAGGAAAAACAAGAAGCAAAGGGTAAGTCGGGAGGGTACAGGAGTAGGTTCCAAGGTAGAACAACGAGAGTTCTAAAGAAGGATAATCGTCAAGAGGTATGAGGGAAGGTAAGATTGATCAAGGACAGAAAACACACACGAATCGATACGGGGACGGGCAACGGCTTCGGCTCGACTCAAGGCATGGATAGTCTCTTCTGACCTAGCTTCCGGAGCATGAGGAGGAATRGGAGCATTCTTCCTCTCGGGGCAACTCTTCATGCGGTGTCTGGGCTTCTTGCATTTGTAGCACACCAATGGTCTGTTATAGCATCCAATCTCGGGGTGGTAAGCTTGCTTGCAATAGAGACATTTCCCACTCTTCTCAAAGTTGTTGTTGTTTCTTGGTTTAAAGACTTGTCCACTCGGCACTTGACCCTTGTCTTCTTGGCACGAACTTCCTCTTCTTAGCGGATGACGAAGATGAGGGCACGAAGGGTCTCTTGCCGCAGTGGTTGTGGAAAGGATGAACACGAGCATCGGCATTTCGTTGATTTTGAAGTATTTGAGTAAGAGCTTGCATGATGACGTTCTCCACTCGGGTTGGTCGTACCATTTTCTTACGGCACAAAATCAAACAAGTTAGAACCTACCAAGTAGCATTAACAAATAGACTACCAACTTAGGTCCTTAATTCTACCCTACTCTCATTCATTATTTTAAGGTCAAGTAATGTTTTAAGGTTGGGGAATACGTGTGTGCGTCAGGAGCTTCAATGCTCTAATACCAACTATGAACCCCCGCTATAAATGTAACGTAAACAATTGGAATCGCAGCCGAAAATACAAGGTTCTTAAAACTTTTAAACGTAGAAATAGTTTGAAACAAAGCGCGGGTTCAAAATACAAACAAGCGGAAATAAAAATACTAAAGTACAACTACCAAGAGTGTTTAGGGAAAAGATATCCCACGAATATAACAAAGTACGGTGGATAAGTCTATCAAACTAAAGGCTAGGTCCATGGTACAATGCCCACTAGCCCACACGTCTTCCAACCCCAGATAAGCTTGCACGAACCTGTCATTCATGTAAACATGAACGTCACAGTCAGTGGGGAGTAACTCAAGGTTCTCCCAGCCACATTACATCGAATGAACATAATTAAGCACTTTAAACATATAAAGCATACATTATAGTCACGATCAACTTGAGCATATGACAAGATAGATGAACTATAGCATGTGATAAGCATATAGAATCGACAAGGATCAAAGGCGCAACATAGCACATTCATATATGATAATCCGTCCAACCATTACAAACAAAGTCGCAACTATAAACCAACATAGATGTCACATAACATGGATATCAAGAGGCTAACAACATAGCACATGTGACTGAAAACCGTAGCCATTACTTTGGAAATATTTTAGCAAAAATGCACAGGACGTGGCTCCTAACATCACATGCGTACTTATGAATCGCATCTCACTATAAATACGAATGGGAACATCAATCCCGCCAATCATACCGAAACTAGGTGGCTTGCATCTCACCTCTAGTGCTCAATATGATTAAAAGACAAACATGATCATACAAGTGCCCGGCTCAGAGGCTACCTTTAAAGCATGTCCAAGACACCAATATACAAACACGAGTATGAAATCTAATGGGAAAATGGCATAAGTAACTCATTCAAGACATATAACGGCTCTCACTACTCTAGACACATATTTTCCCTTGGTAGAACGACTAGCTTGGTACGTCCTAGTCTACATCTGGCCAGAGTCACAACATGCGGCAGCACTGCCCGCACCCAAGACTCGATCACTAGACGCGATGGTCAAGTACCCCAATCACCAGCACTGCATGAAAGGGGCTGAAGTGCCAAGAGATAACGCACACTTGCCAGAACCGCACAAGTGGCTACAACCCATACTTGCAAGCACCGCACAAGTAGAGCATGAGGCGAGTTAAGCAAGAATATGAGGCATCATGTCAATTCCATTCTTTAGAAACACAAGAGAAGGGAATGTAAATAAATGATAACCATGTGAGTCAACAACATGAGATATAAGGTTAAACGTAGACAATTCATGCTAGAACATGGAACACAATGTAAACAAATAATTCTTCCATCATTTATGATATATGGAAATGAATAGGAAGATAAAGGAGTCATCAGGTGCTCGCGGCCGGCCAGTGTCACCGGTTGCCGGCCAACCTACCAAGAACCAATGACCAAATCAGCTACAAAATTCAAGTCAGAGAACTACCAGCCGTCCAATGGACCGGCAGCTGTTTTGATAGCTAGTCTTCCTCTGACTTTTGTTATATTTTTATGATAAAGTTTTGGTAGCTGTTTTTGGGACAGTTGTAACACTTCAGTTTTGGAGTTCAGTTGTATAATTTTAACAATTTTACTTTAAATGTTGTTTCTTTATGGTCTGTTTTGATATACTGTACCTCGGGCAACCGCGATGGTAGTATCTCAATATTCTAGGGTGGCCTTGGTAAGGCACCTTGGTGTGTGGAGGTGTTACAAAGTGGTATCAGAACGACGATTTTGGAACATGTAACCAATGAACCTAATGAACATAAGGAGTCAAACTAAAATGAACCCAAGTAGGAGTTGTTAGGAGCTAATGCAAAGACTTGAGAGACGTCCTAAAGTCGCGAACTTGCCCTTACAACTTTGAACTAGTCACAATGGTTGTGTCATGGGATCTCTACCTGTTTCTTTATTGTCTTTAATGCATGTGTGTTGGATGAAGTATGTGGTTGAAATGGTTGGAGAAAGAAGGTGGAAGTATGTGTTGCATGTGAGGTGTGAATTGTATGAGAAAGACGTGTTTATATGATTAAGTGAATTGTATTATTGGCATATGATAGTAACATGTGGTTAGGAGTTTAATGTGGTATGTTATTTTCATGTTGTTACGTAAAGTTGTAGTACCAAAGCATGCGGGTAGTATAATTCGTGAACATGACTTGATCGAGTAGGGAAAACTCGATCGAGTAGGGTGGACTCGATCGAGTAGGTCTGACTCGATCGAGTGGGTATTTTGTTGTGTTGGGCAGAAGTCCCTGTTTCATATGTACTCTACCGTGTTATTAGGGGACTCGATCGAGCTTGGCGTACTCAATCGAGTGAGTCTGGACTCGATCGAGTATGTTTTATGTCATACCTGTCCAGTTTCTCGAAGTTTAGGGTACTCGATCGAGTGTGTAGTTTACTCGATCTAGTGTGTAGTGTAATCGATCGAGTGTGTGTTTGTGCGAGTCATAATTGCTTTGAGCCGTAGGCTATGTTCTTACGTTTATCCCTTTTTATAGCTCAAAAGATATGCCGCCAAAGAGATCCGCACCGTATGTTAAGGCTCAAGATATGAGCATCGAGGATATTTCCAAAATGATTGAGCACCAAGATGCGTTCACCGAGACCCTTAAGAGGTTTGGGAAGGAGAAGGAGACTGGGGGTAGACTTCTCCAAAATGAGTATTACCATATCTCGCTTCAACCCCACAACCTACTTGGGCACGGGTGCACTGATTTTGCTCGACAATTAGCACCGTGAGATGGAGAATATCCTGTTAGAAATCACATTTCACATATCCCATATGTAGG
>VHZZ01001184.1:108340-122179 GCA_009801015.1 Silene noctiflora | reverse complement strand
TGTGAGGCTCGAGCGTAAAACTGGAGGAAAAAGTGGGGAGTGGTCCAGGAAGGAGTAATGTTCTACAACTAGGTATGTGATACTAACTTGACTCACCAGATCACTTAGTACTGTTTTTTACTACTGAAGTGAGACAGAGAGAGTTTATCGTAGGTATATTATTAGAAAGCTTAGGATTTTTTTGGGGTGTTTGCTAGCTATAAGTTCTATTGCAATGAGCATGCTTCTGTTATTTCTGGTTCATCAAATTTTAATTCGAATTCCTTTTCAACTTCCCAATGTAGCGCACTCGTGGGGTTTTGGGGGATGTTAACTAAGGTCTTGATACAATTGAAGATCTCGCACCTTTGAAAGCTTCCTTTGAATTTTCCTTAAGTCTTGCTAGCTGTAAGATGAGCATGCTTCTCTGACTTCTAGACCCTCAATCTAGTATTTTGCTCGACAGACGCTTAGCAGTTATGTTCATCTTTCTTATATATAACTAGGAGCCTATCTTCTGAGAACATTTTTTTTCTTTTGTTAATTTTCTAGTCTCCTTGTTCCGTTATTTCTATATTAGAACAAGAAATGTGGGCGCCAATTTGCTGCCAAAAAAGTTGAAGGTGAATGCTTCAAGACTTCAAGTTTGTAATCGACTAGTTAAATTTCGTGATAAGAGGCAAGGTGGTCCATAAATTAATCACAAGTTTATTGAAAAATCCCCTAATCACTTGAGAAGGGTTAGAAGAGTTTAATTACTCGCAGAGGAGAAAAGTACAGTCAGTGTCTCAGTAAATGAAAGTACTCAAATTTATAGATTTGTGAAATGTCAATTGGACCCAAGCTGTAGAACTGCGTCACACGGTGACATGGCCATTTTGATTAGTAATAAACCACTCACTTATTACTATCAATCAATGATGTATTTAATTGTACAGTATAATTACTGGTCAATTATGAGTTGGGTGAAAACTTTTGTTAATGTCATTTTGGCATCTTTTCTCTAATCATCTTTACCTTTTGTTAATGATGTTTTTTTGAGTTTATTTACTGCACCTGGACTACACTTCTGATTTCTTTTAAGTTTCTTGAAGATGCCTCTTTATGCCCTCCAACTCCTTTCCTAATGTCAATAAGACCGTCTAAAGTCTAGACTAATTAACTTAAATTGAAAGTCATTAACCATTAACACTTTTTTACTTTATTCCCCCATATACATCTTTGTTAAAAGTTACACCTGCCCCTGGAGTAGTTTAAGTTTGCTTTTGAGTTGACTTATTTATGTGAGCATATGTAAATAAAGTAACGAGTTTAAGCCTGAATACTACTCGTATATAGGAGGCGCTGGGACAAAATAATATGGAAATCGTAAGCTATTCATTGGGTCAGAAGGAGTGAACAAAGACATTACTTAAGTCCCTCAAAACTTCGAAATTGTGGGGCAGAGGATTGGATGTACACAATGTTACCATTGTATTAACAATAGAGGAAAGACTATTTCCGAATGACCATAGTGAAACTGTGCTGATAAATGCGTCCAATAATTATTAATCCGTCCTTTGCAACAAAAGGGATACTCCCACCGATTCTTAGGAATTGCTACATTTGATTAAAATACTCTCATATATCTTAAAAATTGTGCCAATTCTAGAGAATCGGAGGTAGTATTATTTTTTACATTCAAAGTTAAAGAAGAAACTAGTTTTTTTCTCCTTTTTTTTTTATTATTATTATACCCATACTTCTTTCTCATATTGAAAGGGAAAAAGAAAATCAAACATTTTTACATTGAGCGCACAAGATCCAAGAAACAAGATCATGGCAGTGCAGTTGATCATACCAAACTCCATGTTTTATTGACATTAAACATAGAAACAAAACAAAACAGTACATTATATTTTTTTCAGCACAAATTATAGAGTAAGACGGTCCTCTTGTGTAAGAGAACCATTCATTTGTTGCTATTACTAAATGAGTGTTTTTTTCATAAATGAACCGTCTCACGATGTGAGATCGTTTTTCAGAATAATTACTGTTTTTTCATGGTTTTTACTGCCTTAGGAACTAGGAAGATGCTATGATCAATCAATTATTGATAGTGGAAATATGCTGTTCTGATGTTGCCTTTATTAGCTGGTGTCATTATGCAGAAAACTCGGTAGACCACAATGGAGAAACATAAAAACTTTTATAGATATATTTTGATAATTTAGCCTACCTTCCTACTCCCAATATATAACTAGCATGTTCTTCCTTTACCCTGGTTTTTCTACTTGTTGATATTATTATGGAACACTTTGCAGTTTGCACCCATACAGTGCTTTTAAATGCTTCAATGGGGACCATGGTTATTGGTATGCATGTCTCTTCATGTTGCATTCATATCTGAAACCTAAATGTAGAATTCTTTTGGTCCTACTTAGGACTCAGAAGTTGACCTTGGTATAGATGCCTAGAGGTATGGGTTTATGAGTTAAGGCCACGCTCCGAGATCACCAGAGATGGTGAGTTTTCCTCCGTCGGTCCCAATTAGTTGTTGGACGGGAGGGAGTAGATGATACATATAGTAGCAAGGGTATAGAAAACGGGTCTTAATTTTCTACTTTTATCCCATCGTAACCTTCTTATTTTTTAAAACTCGTTTCACATATTTTCAAATGTAAGAAGATAATTGAGGATGGATGATCTACCTTTATTCCAAGTTCAGCGATCCATTTGACTTTGGTTGTCAACTTTGCCTAATTTTACTACGGAGTATTTAATTCTCCGAACATTTATTGCAATAGAATGAAAAAATTGTCATCTGTTTTACTAAAACAATTGTTTTCATCTTATGTTTTAGAAATCATAGCTATTTTGTATTATGAGAAAAATATTGGTTAAAGTTGACCATTCTAGCATTAAAGTCTACTGATACAATATTGAATAAATGAGTTGTAGCGAGTATTTTTTAGTGTGAACGGAGCTGCTAAGGCAACATTGTTACGAAGGGAGAGGGGTTTGAACTTTCAACTATTTGCTTCCATTAGGTGAAGATATATTTTTTTTTTTTACTCAAGTAGCTGTAAACTTCGGAACCATTTAAAATTGGACAGCCGAGTTTGATTATGCAACAATTCTAAACTGATCATCTTCGGATAATCAACGCTATAATTTATGTCGATCTTTGCACTTGTAGTCCCGGCTAGCCTGACACTAAATTGTCCTCGAATTGTACACTTTTTTTTATACTCCTTATCGCCGCTAGATGCGAAGCAAATCTGCTTGCATATATAGTGTTATTGTTGCTATGATCTTTTGTTATTGTATAGTGAAAATGGTTAACTAAGGTGAGGCTACATGAACTGTCTGTCTTATGAAACTGTAACTAAAGACCAGTTATCTGTGATTTTTACAGTTTCTTACCAACATTTGGAGGCTACAAATTTGTTCACGTTGATGGCGCTGGTCCTTGCTGCAGTTATGGCTTCTGAATTTACTACCGTGAGTTACTTGTCCAAAGTTTCTTATCTTGTGTTACTTATAAATATGAATCCTCTTATTTAATGGCTTGTACAATTTTACCCACTTGAGTAAAATCGGGTACCTTTATTAAGAAAGGACCCTACTTGGTCACTTTGGATGCATGTCACACGTCGATATTATTATACTCCTCGGCCCTCTTTATATGACACGGTACTTTGGTACAGAGTACTAAAGATGACATTTTCGTGAAACTAGTCACGTTCTGACACTTCAATACACACCCATGCTCAACACTTACAACCGAGTTGGAACGCGCTGGTGTTTAACTCAACAGTTGTTCATGTTGTTGAATCTTCCCAAGGCCTTTGTTAAGTTGCCAATAATGTGCAGTATCATCCTCTATGATTAAGGAATAAGAGTGGGCCCAATTGTTTAGTATTTTGGTATGTGGATCATCTTAGCTCAGCCATTCACGGTGATTATCTTGGAATTTTGTTAGCTGAATTAGTGCTTTCTGAGAGCGATAGTCTGCCACCGGGTGATATCTAAGTTTCGTAATCATCCTCTTATATACTTTAGGTAGAGTCTATTGTTTTAATGGTTGTATGCATAATGCATGGTAGATGTGAGAGAGTGGTACCAAGACTCTCTACTATCCGCTGCCACCATCTCATTTTCCAGCTCGTAATACCTAATGCCCCTACCCGTTCGTCCCATTGCACCACTCCCACAGCCGTTAGATCTGGATTTTGAGCCGGTATGATCATACCGCGTGGATGAAATGATGGCTGTATATATTTCTGAAATAGCTTAGACAATTAAGGAGACATTCTCCATAATGCAAGGTCGTACCAATTTGCTTTGAAGTTGGTCTTGATTTATAGTAGGAACATCAATCATAGATTTGATGTATTTAGACTAATAACAAATTTGGCCTTATGTAGGAACATCAATCATTCATGTTCTTGTTCTATTATTCTTCACATTTTTCTTTACGTTCACATGGTAGAAACAAAGGGTTAAATTAAAATCGTCTCACAATTGAAGTTAAACTAGTCAAGATTGGTGATAAATCAAAATATCTCATTAAAGAGATTGTGCTTCTTTCTCGTATGAAGTAGCGCTCTTGCAATACAGTTCTCGACATAATTTTTATATCTTGGGTGATTTTGAAACAGTCTTTTTGTGTTGCTAAGTCTAGGGCTATTTAATAGCAAGTTCGCGAGGTTTTAAGAACCGAGTCCCAAACTTTTTAGAGTCTAATTTGCTAGCTAAATGTCTGTGTTTGACTGTTTGAGTACTGGCTACAAAAAACATAAAAATAGGTTTTTCTATTATAGAGATTCAAATGGTCTTTGGAACTGGGTCTCTCAAATTTATTCGACAGCCAAATTGCTAATAAGGATAGACTGCGTACATTAGATCCCCTTACCTTGCAATTTGCAGGGGTCATTGATATGCCGGGATAATGATGTAATTAAAAAAAGAGTAAATTCTACTCCTTTATTTCAGTCAATAGTTATTTATTTCCATTTTTAGGTGTATTATTTAATAGTTATCACATATCTACAACTATTTTTGGTAACTTTTTGTGGGCCACCTTCCCTGTGTATGTGGGGTTAAGTAATTTGTGTCGTTCAAATTCACCCATCTTTTTTCCCTTAATCTTTGTACTAAAAGCAATACGTATAAACTATTGACCGAGACGAAAGCCAGAAGACCAAAGGAACAGTAAGATACACAAGAATATGTATAATACGGTTGTACGGTAAACTTAGTTAATAATAAGACAAAACATAAAGGTAATCACAGATTCTCATTGAAGACGGACATTATCCGTCACAAGCTGAAGACGGATAGTGTCCCTCACACAATATGTCAGTGGCAGTATCCATTGCTCCATTTTCCCCCACTTGCCCTCCCACTTGCCTTATTGTGAGAGGGGAATTATCCGTCTTCAGCTTGTGACGGATATTGTCCGTCACAAGCAAGACGCTTTGAAAGGTAATAATGAGAAAGTGATGGTAAATTTGAGTATAAAATGATTTGTTTTAAAAAGTGGCACGAGATTTAGCACACTTCCTTTCTTTTTTATTTAATTACCTTTTGTTCTTTTATTAGTTGTAGTAGTCTCATCCTCGCAGCTTTAATCAATGCTGTGCTCAACCTTTTTCATCAATGACTTCCCTCGTTTTAGCCTTACTAAAACAAAACAACACCTACATTCACCGTTAGTCTTAGATATCATGCTTATTTCATGAGTTTTGTTAATCACCACCAATCCACCATATAATTATCCCTCATTTTGTACATGTGAGACCACTATCTCATTTTTCAGCTCGTAATACCCCTACTCCTTGTATTTTAAGATTCGAAACCCATTACCGAGTAATTTTGTAAATCCTGCTTCTTTTGTTCAAACCAATTTCATGCGTTTAATTAAAATACCCTTTATTCCTTTATTTATAATGCGAATTGAATATATGTATGAAAATGGTATGGCAATTGGGCACCTAACATGTTGCTTTTTTCAGGCAACTGAAGTTTGTAAAAATCTTCCACAAACTTGAGTGCCACCCCATTATAATAGTAGTACGTGCCCTATATATGTAAGGATTGTCCCCAACCTAACCTCATACTTTTATGTCATTGATAGATAGCATTCAATTGACTCAACCTCCACCAAACATAACACCATTTATAATTTGTGTAATTTGTGTCTACCTTGAATTAATCTATGTATTTAGGTCACTCCACATCTCATCTTAATTCATCACAAGAGTCTTATAATATACTATTCTCTAAAAATGTACTTCCTCCATTCAACTACACTCTACCACTTTACTTTTTCACGTTTGTCAACGCGTGTTTTACGCGCTAAATATCGTTAGCTACGTATTTGCAAAAATTATAAAAGTTAAATATTTGTAATGTACTCGTAAAGACGAATCAAACAAGATCTCACATGAATATATTTTCACGTATGTATCAAGAGAAAATTGAAATTGAATGCTTACTTGTGAATAGTGTACAAAAAATGAAAGTGATAGAGTGGAGTTGAGTAGAGGAAGTACTTAATAACCATTTTTTAGAAAAACCGTATATATAATAAGCAATTTTACAAATCAATTTAATTTTACAGTAATGAGTCACACTCTAAAAACTTCTACAAGTATAAGGATCTAAATATGAAATCCATAAATAAGTGAATTAAACTAACGATCTAAACTAGGTTATTTATATTTTCTCCATGTCAGTGTCCCGGACAAATACTCGGTAATTAGAGGTGGCTGGTTTCGACTGGACATGTCAGGCCCTCTTGACCCAGAATCAGCCCGTGGGGAGGGCAAGTTAGCTAGGCTGGATCGGTCCTAATCCAAAACCCGCTTGTTATTGGATCGGATCGAGCCGAAACAAACCAATTTTACTTTCTTATTTTGCTTTTTGGTGGGTTGGGACTAGACCTGGCAATTCGGGTCAACGGGTCGGGTCAGTTCGGGTTTTTCATTGATTTTGGGTTAATTCGGGTTATTTCGGGTTTCGGGTTTGTTCGTCGGGTCAGTTTCAGATAACCGGGTCGGGTTATTTTGGGTCGGATCATTTTCGGGTCTATGAATAAGAGAGAAAAAGTCATTTCAAGTCTTTTCGGTTCAATTAGAGTTATGTTTTGTCGGGTCATTTTCGGGTTGGGTGGTTTCAGAACCGGGTAATTTTCGGGTTGGGTCAGTTACGGGTCAAGAGTTTGGGTCATGTTCGAGTCGGGTCGGGTCTGTTCGGGTTTTCGGGTCATATTCGGGTGATGTAGTTCGGGTCATTTCGGGTCTCGGGTCAGCCTTTTCGGGTCGGGTTACTTTTGCAAAGTCTAGTTGGGACAGATCGGACTGGAAAAGGGCAGCTCTAAACCGACCTGATTCACGAGGAATCGGGTCAAGCCAGTCAACAGATCAACTTGCCCATACGACTAGCAACCTAACCACCCGACCACAACAACCCGCTAAAATGACCACCTTTCCTTCATACTTAATCAAAAACTTATTTAAGACAGACATATCCGTCTTAATCTTAAAATGAGTCAAATAGTATATGTAAGATAAAAGCATAATGCACATAAAAAAACCAACAAATTTACCTTATACTCCCTCCTATTCAGCCTAATGTACCCCTTTTATTATAATACTCCTCACATATATTAGAGAGAAGGAAACATTAGACTAAATAGGAACAAGTATACAAGCATATACGAAATAATATTTAACCGTTTTAATATTAAGACGAATAAATTCATCGTAAAAAAGACTAAGCTGATACAGAACACTTAATAATCCAATTCAAAACATCAGCAGTTCAGAACCCCTAAACCAACAAAACACAACCCACCAAAACATAAAACAAAACATAAAATAACAAACCAAAAACAAAACCCACCGATCAACAGTTCAACACACCACAAAAATTTCAAAAAAAAAATAGATTGTACCTCCTCCTCCACCATCACAACAAAGCGTCTTCCTTTTTGTTTGTGACGGACAGTATTCGTTACAAGTTGAAAATGAATAGTGTCTTTTTCATAATAAGGCAAGTGAAAGAATAAGTAAATGAGATATGAAGCACTTCATAGATAGTGACACTTGTATATTATGGGAGGGTGACTATCCGTTTTCAGGTTGTAACATATACTTCCTCAATTCCATTGAAATCTATACATTTGCTTTATACACGTTTATCAATGTCCGTTTTCTTTTGTTCATATCTTTAGTTATATAATGAAAAAAATTATAAAAATTTGATTTCACAATGTACTCGGCAAGACAATTTAAACAAGATCTCACATGACTATCTTTTATACTATATATTAGAAGTTATATCGAAAATTCATTCCACCTATAAACAGTGCCAAAAAATATATAGTATAATAAAAATCAATGAAACGGAGTAGAAGTTATTATCCGTCTTAAATAAGAATTTGTGTCATCACAAACCGCCAAATTTCTTTGCTTCTTTCTTCTCTTTTCCAAATCTTCACACTTTCACACACAGTGACTCACTCACTCATCCAACTTTATTTAAACCCCTCAAACACTCCCTCAACTCATTCTCCTCTCTTCCATGTGAACCTTCCCTCCTTCCTTCCCCTTTCTCTCTCTAAAAAAACACCATGAAACAAGCAACCCTTCTCTTTTCTTTCCTCTTTCTCCTCTCCCTTTCTCTCTCTAACTCCTTCCACCTCCACACCCAAACCCTAACCCTAACCTCCCTTCCCAACCCTGCCCACCTCGACCCAACTCCCAAACCCCAAGCCAAATCCGATTCCGATTCTGGGTTGTTGTTAGATTTACACCATGTTGATGCTCTAGCGTCACATTTGAGTCCGGAGGACTTATTCGCCCTCCGGCTGAAGCGCGACTCAGCTCGAGCAAATTCAATATTTGCTCGAGTTGAGCTCGTCTCGAGCTCGAGTTCTTCTTTTGAGTCGAGTTTAAGGGGGGCGGGGAAGAACTCGAGCTCGAGTAGGGATTTTAGTAGCTCGGTAGTGTCCGGGTTGGCGCAAGGGAGCGGGGAGTATTTTACTCGGCTTGGTGTCGGGACGCCGCCGAGGTATATGTATTTGGTGTTGGATACTGGGAGTGATGTTGTTTGGATCCAGTGTGCGCCATGCAAGAAGTGTTATGATCAGACCGATCGGATCTTTAATCCTGCTCAATCCGGTTCGTTCCGGTCTATTCCTTGCCGGTCTAGGGTATGTAAACAGCTGGACCAAGCCGGGTGTATCCGACGTGGGAATAAATGCGCTTACCAAGTGTCGTATGGAGACGGTTCTTTCACTATGGGGGAGTTTGCTACCGAAACGATGACGTTTCGAGGAGTTAAGGTTCCAAACGTTGCGTTAGGATGTGGGCATGATAATGAGGGTTTATTTATCGGTGCGGCCGGTTTATTGGGTTTAGGAAGAGGTAAATTATCGTTTCCGACCCAAGCCGGAAAACAGTTCGGTCAGAAATTTTCTTATTGTTTAGTAGACCGGTCTACTTCGAGTAAACCGTCATCTGTTGTTTTTGGCGGTTCATCGGTTTCTCGGGCCGCGGTTTTTACCCCGTTACTGAGTAACCCAAAGCTTGACACTTTTTACTACGTGGAATTAATGGGAATTAGTGTTGGTGGGACCCGCGTTCCTGGAATCACGGGTGAGCTTTTCAAGATTGACCGTACGGGTAATGGTGGAGTCATTGTCGATTCGGGTACATCTGTAACCCGTCTAACCCGACCCGCTTACGTAGCTTTACGAGACGCATTCCGTGTTGGGGCAGCCTCGTTAAAGTCCGCCTCGGGCTTCTCACTCTTCGACACTTGCTTCGATCTATCGGGTAAAACCGAGGTTCGAGTCCCGACCGTGGTCATGCATTTCCGAGGAGCCGACGTCTCGCTACCCGCTAACAATTACCTAATCCCGGTCGACGCCTCGAGTCGGTTTTGCTTCGCATTCGCTGGTACAATGAGCGGATTGTCAATCATCGGTAACATTCAACAACAAGGGTTTAGAGTGGTTTTCGACATGGCGCAACGTCGTGTCGGGTTTGCTCCCGGATCATGTGCTTAATTGAGATCAATTAAGGTCAAGTCGAGTCTAAATATCGTAGTAGAGGGTTGTCTTTAATTAGTAATGGAATGGGTGGGTGGGAGACAGTTTTACAGAGTTGGTTGGGTTTAAATGTTGTTTAATTAAATGTATTTTGAGTTTAATTATTAATTAATTAGTGTAATAGTTGTATTAATTAAAATGTGAAGAAAAAAAGAAGATGAATGTCCCACAATTTCCTGCAAAATTAGGAGCAAATGACGGAGAATATGTGTCCTACGTGTGGACATTTGTCATGTGAAAATCCAATATCTACTGCATTTTTCCCCACCCTTGTTGGTCGGGGTAGTGTGCTATTGTGCTCTAGTGTCAATTTTTGTCATTTTGACTAGTAGATGTAGCTCACTAATGTTTAGTTTTTTTGGGCTTCATTGATGGAGTGAGCACTATTGATATAATAATAGTGCAAGTCTTTTTTGTCATCCTCGTAAGTTTGTGACCTCTCACAACTCGTCTTTCCACTTGTAGTTTTTGACGAAAAATATCCGTTATAAATAAAAATTTGTGATATAAGTGTGTATTTTGGACCTTGATAATATCTCATGTAAGTTGGTTGTAAAGTGAAATAGATCTAAAGCGACTCATCTTTAGTGTGATATAGTACCTGATTAGTAATGAACATTAATTAGTGTTAGAGATATGTACTTGAACACAAAAGACGATTGTAAGAGGCTTACTATATGGATAATGGTGTATTTTGTGCTAAAACTTGAGGTTGGACTTTCGTTATATATTTAGTAATTAGAATCATCTTCATTTCTTTTCTTTCCATTTTCTTTCAGAAATCCATTTAATAATATTATCCCTTCTATACTCTATTAACCTTTTATTTTTATACATAAATTGTGAACTGTTCAATGTTGAGAAAATACTATCTCATCCGTCAAAAGGAAGTGGACTCTCCATTTCTTTTTAGGAAATAAAGAGGATCTTAACTCTATATTTAAGTAGTTCTTTTTATACTTGAGACGTCTCAATTAGGTGATGTGTAAGCGACAAAAATTATACCAAAAGGATAGGGGCGTAATGTTTCATTTTTCTTGTATGCTACGGAGTATAAGTTTTGGAGCTGGGGAGGGTTAGTAGGAACATTTACTCTTAATGAAAATAAAAATTCCATAAATTTAGTTAAAATCTGTAAAAAATTTCCGAGTTTATGTTGAACTATTGAATGTTCACCTCTGTTAGAAATTTTCACCCCTTTTAAATTTAAAATCCTACCTCCGCCACTGAATATTGTTGTAGTCGACCAGTCAGGGAGTCAGTGTAGCTTTTGATCTTACATTTCACGAAATCATTTATTTTCGTTCACGTGTTCTTTTATTTCGATGATATTTGCTCAAAATAAATTGAACAATAGAAAGTGAATAACAAAAATTCTAGCTTTTCGCCTTTCCGATA
Source organism: Silene noctiflora (assembly GCA_009801015.1). Lineage (NCBI taxonomy): Eukaryota > Viridiplantae > Streptophyta > Magnoliopsida > Caryophyllales > Caryophyllaceae > Silene > Silene noctiflora. Next base: position 110,700 of record VHZZ01001184.1, on the reverse strand, counting down.
GTACTAACTACCAAGATATTATTTGTTCACAAGTACTTATTTAAGAGAGATACGTTCTTCTTAAACAGTAAATAAGGTTAAATAGATGAATGAAACAGAAAACAGAATGCCTAGAAAATGACAAACTCTGTCTTATCCATCACCTACCCATTTTATACTTAAAACAGATATGACTATTTTACGGAAGAGTGAGTATTGTTTGTTTTGGTCGACTTATATCTCAATTCTCAATGTAGAAACATTAAGAAACTTAATTGCTACAATTTGTTAATAAAACAATTTGATATATGCATTTTATTTTACAATAAAAACAAAACGTGGAGTGATATAATGCTTTGGATATTATTCTCATCACATAAATTCTCGTTGAAGACAGGCACTATCCGTCACAAGTTGAAAATGGATAGTGCCCTTCTCACAATATGTAAGTGACATTATTTATAGGGTACTCCATTTTTCCTCCACTTGCCTTTCCGCTTACCTTATTGTGAGAGAGTCACTATCCGTTTTTAGCTTGTGACGGATAATGTCCTTCACAAGCAAAACGCTTTGTTCTCGTAATAATGGACCATCCATGATAACTCCATACATACTGAGTATTTATGTCGATCGTGATAAACAGGTTGGTTTAGGTAGTCGGTCATGTTTTTGTATTTGCCTACTTTATATTAATAAAGACAAAGTTAGCTTCAATAGTCAACTATGAAAATAAGGCCATTCAATTCACAAACTAAATTCTGTTTTGAGATCGTCTTTGGATCTAATAACATTCTTGTTATAAAAGTTTTCGCATAAAAAAAGCATTTTAACAGCTAAATATTAAGAAATTTAAAGCTGATTGTTGAAGGTAATAACTTATGTGTTATTAACCCAATCAGTAGTATTTGACAAATTCCGGGGAAAATTTCAAGTACTATCAAATATGTGAATTTTGAGGAAGGGATTATTAAACATTGCTTTCGTGACACCAACAAAGTTGTTGACTTTATGGCCTCTATTTGACATTTGTCCAACACTTTCGAGGTGGTTTGAAAGTCGATGGCTTCAACTTGTCTCCCTCATTCGAAAGGATAAGATAAGTTGGTCTTATCTTAGAGGATCAATCTAGTTTTCTTACCATATAAAAAAAATGAGACGGTCATTTTATATATAAAAATACGCAAGAGTTCAACGAAGTAAATTAAAGTTTGCTTCATTTATCGTATTATAACATGAGACAGTCATTTTATATATAAAAATACGCATCTAAACTGGATAATTGCAAATAATACTTTCATTTTATTTAACAAGAGATCAATAAAGTAAATTAAAGTTTACTTCATTGATCGTATTATAATATGAGACGGTTGTTTTATTTATTGTAATTAATCTCAAATAAAATTGAAGAAGTGCAAACTAAAGCTTGCTTAAGATTACTTCGTTAACAAGAGATGAATGAAGTAAAGGGTTAATGCTTTTTATGATCAGCCTATTTAGGCAAGACGAAAGTAGCTTTTATGCACATGATATTGCATCTAGCGTGCTCTTTTCTACTTTATGTTCAAAAGTGTATAATTTTCTGCTATTATGCAAGAAATAATTTGATAATAAATTAATAATTTATTCAAAAATGATCCGGCCCGACGCCTAAAGGACAACACTTTGGAACCTAACTAATTCGCATTGGATGTAGATCTCCTCCATTTAGGCTTGGGTTTGGACGTGAATGATATACGTTTGGGTCCAAGTTCTAAAGTGGGAGATCAACATACGGGTCCAAGTTATAAAGAAAAATGTTATTATAATTGCTTAAATTGTCGTCAGTGACTTGTTGATGACTAATTGTAATTATAATTAGAGAAAATTGTTGATTACAGCCTTTTAAAAACCACTTTTTGAAACTTACAACCTTATAAATTATTTTTTGAAAATTATAGCCATAATATCACTTCTGATCAAAAATTACAATCAAAAAATTAACTCCGATGGAAAATTGATGCCAATTTGAAATTTTCTGACTTAAGTTCATTTTTTATGACCAAAATGCCTTTACCTTCAACCTTTATAGACCCTCTATATGCATCCCCAAATCAGATTTCATACCTCCCTCCATTTCTCTCTAATTCTTCACTTTCTTCAACAATATTACCTAATCTAATTCACCCTTTTTTTCTTCAAATTCTATCCTAATCAATTTAATTGATTTCTAATTCGATTATTTCTATTTCCTTTTAAAATTAATTAGTGTTCTTTATTTGCAATTTTTCCCAAATTGAAAATAATTAGTCAATTTTGGTAATATGTCTTCAAATTGGTCTGAGAATAGTTCTTCCCCTTGTAGCTCAGGATGTAGTTTTGGAGGGAAACGAGCCTGCCATTGT
>VHZZ01001184.1:78289-91245 GCA_009801015.1 Silene noctiflora | reverse complement strand
CCTATCTAGGGGAACCCGACTACCCTAGCTTTTAATCAATTACTTAATTTCTCCCATATCTTGTCTTGCTTTAGTGTTAATTTAGTTATTAGCCTTCTATTTCACTCCCTCTTTGGTTGACTAAAATATTGATTTAAACGAACTAAGCATACACCTCCGCCATCTTTGTGATCGACACCCTTATYATACTACTTAATTTGGGTTTTTATAAATTGTTTTTGATCGGGAATTGACGACAAATCCCTCGCTATCAGGTGGCGGGAAGGTTGAGTGGGTGACCTTGTGGAGTCAGCGGTAACGGGGTATCGTGTATTATATAGCCGTATTTTTTTCTTTTTTATAAAGAAGATATTGTGGTACAGTACATTTCATCAAGAAAGACAAAATTAAAAAGTTAATACAATAAAAAAAAAAAGCGTACGACAATTAGTAAAATATGTATAACGTAAATAAACCCCGACGTATAACACGATAGTTGAGACTCAGTGGACTTGCAAACAGATCAGTCAGATCGTTTAGGCCAGATCATTTCGGATCAGTAGACTTTGGGTAGGGTCTTTTTGAATAAATTATTATCAAATTATTTGTGAATAATAATCAATTTAACACTTTAAACATTCGAGTCGAGTTATAGTCGGCTCAACAGTCCCAACCCCAACCACCACTCTAGGCAAAAGTCGGTTTAAGTTGCGCTATCCGAATACATTTTATGTCGGGAATTCCCGTCAATGGACGAAGTGTCGAAAAGCAACGACATATAGTTGTCGAATGTTGATAGCGAAAAATCGAAAAGTATACCCAGAAATCAATTGAACATAGAACAAGTTTAGGTCAGGGGCAACAATGGCGGAACAACATCACGAAGATGAAGAGCAGAGAGAAAGAGGAAAAGTCATTGATTTAATCGACAAAGCTACTAATTCAATTGAACGAGAGGTTGATCCTCGTCTTCTTAAAGCCATTAAAATGGTCGTACGATACTCAGATTTCGAGCTTAAACTCGCCGCACAAACCCTAATTCAACTCATGAAACGCCCTCATTCTCAGGTCACTTTGCAATTTGTATAATTTTTTGTTTTGATTTTGAATTTTTGATCAATTTATTTCATTTGTGATTGAATTTTTGTTGTTTTTGTTGATGAATTGCGTTGAAGATTAGGTATTTTGCGGGCGTTGATGATTGAGGAAGTTTTTATGTTGATTTTAATCAATTTCTTACGTTTTTTTTCAAATTTTGAGGAATTTGTTGATGATATGCGATGCAGAGTAGGTATTTTACGTCGTTGATGATTGAGGAACTTTATATGTGTTGATTTTAAGCAATTTACTACGTTTTTGATTCAAATTTTGAGGTTTTTGTTGATGATATGTGATGCAGATTAGGTAAATTTCAATGTTTAGGTTTTGATCAATTTCTTATGTTTTTGATTCTGGAATGCAATTTGTGGTTCGAATTGTGATGTTTTTGTTTATGATATACGATGCAGATTAGGTATCTATCGTTGTTGATAATTGACGAGCTGCTTATGCGATCGAAGTTGTTTAGAGCGCTAATTGCTGAGAATTTGGATCAATTGTTAAGTTTATCTGTTGGTTTTCGGAGGAATCAGCCGCTTCCTGATCCCCCTTCAGTTGCAAGCGTTTTGCGGTTGAAGGCGATTGAGTTCTTAGAGAAATGGAATAATTCGTTTGGAATTCATTATAGACAGATTAGGTTAGGGTATCATTATTTGAAGAACACGCTTAGGTATCAGTTTCCTAATTTGCAAGCGAATGCAGCTAGGGTTGAGCAAGAGAGGAAGGAGAGGGAGTTGAGGACACAAGAGATTTTGAAGAACAAGTTTGAGTCGTTGAGGGAGAATTTGCCTTCTATTAGGGAAGGGATTAGGACGACGGTTGATGAGATTGGGGAGTGTTTGAAGATTGCCAAGGCGAATGATGAGAATGTGATGGGAATACCGTTGGACAATGATGATGATGAGGAGGAGTTTGAGATTAGGAACCATGAGTTGCGGCAAATCAGGCTTAATGCATTGAAGGAGGCAGAGAAAATTCATGAGAACACCGAAAATAAAGTGGTTTTTGATGCCTTGAGGGAGTCGTACAAACTTTTGGTGACCAAACATTTGGCTTCTGTTCAACAATGGATTTCGGTTGTCATTAGGGTTGAGGTTGATGATACGAGGTTTAGGGATTCTACATTAAAGGAGTTCATTGATTTTCGCAATCGAATCTTGGCAGTGAAGAAGAAATGTGAGGAGTCGGGTTGCACTATGCTTAACGTGGGGGATGACGAGGAAGAGGACATTTGGGAGGAAGGAAAGACTGAATATGTGGAAACTACTGAAATAAACAAAGCGTTAAAAATTGATGCTCCTGAAAGTAGCACGAGGAGGGCAATTAAGAAAGAGACTAGAGAAGTTGAAAAGGGTAAATACAAAGCTAAAGTTGCTGCTAATGTTGATTCAAATTCTTTGAAGGGAAAACTTCTAGCTGAAGCCCCGGTTATCAATTGGGCTTCGGCTTTGGATAACTGGGGCGAGAAGAGGGATGCTTTGGCTAACCAAAGAGGCTTGGAGCTAGATAGTCATTGGGGTAGGGTAGATCATGATGCTGCTATACCTGCTGAAAAGATTGCAGAACTAAATTTTCATGCAAGTGTTTACGAAGAAGAGCAAGCTGAAATACAACCTTGTCGTGCTCCTTTGCGGAAGGGCGGGCTCTGTGACAGGAGAGACTTGCGGGTATGCCCTTTTCATGGACCCGTTATACCCCGTGATGATCAAGGAACGCCTATTTGTAGTAGAGATGAAGGACCTTCCGCTGGCAAGTTGAGTCCGGACAATATAGAAGAGATGAATATAGATGAGGATATTTCTATGGAAAAACTGGCCAAGCAGGCTGTGAAGAATGTTAGAGAGAAGGATAAAGAAGAGGCAAAAAAGAGAGAAATTGATAAGCGAGCTCTTAAAAAGGCAAAACTTGCTGTAGTTCGGGATCACAATGACGCTGTTCTTCGAGAGGCCTCAACGTCAATGTATGCGGGTTTTGGAGAACATGAAGGTGGGGCTATCGTCGGAGAGAGGGGTTCTACCAAAAATAAAAAGGCGACTGTTGCATCTATGTTGAAAAAGAAAGTGACAGCAAAAGATAGGTTAGCTCAGAAGCTGTTGAGTGGGCGAGCACGGAAGACAACTATGAAACATCCAATGTAAGGTGATGATACAAAGTACCTCGGGAGTCACTTCCTACTCAATGGAACCGGAGAATCTCCTCATGTAATTATGGCACACTTCTCGAAATCTAATTAGGGTTACCACGAAACCTATTTGAGAATATCTTGCGAGTCCTAACATAAACCCTGTGAGGATTACAAAAGTATTTGGGTTGGTAGCGCATACAAGAACGTCTCATACAGAATTTATTTGTTGCGTTACACAGGATGAATTCGCTAATGAAGTGAAATCGTACGGTCGTACCACGCTTCACTCTTTACAGTGCAATTTCATGTGATTGTATTATCTGATGAAATTTTTCAGGGGTTTGGATTGTGTACTTATTTCGCCGTTATTTGTAAATATGGTTTTTGAGTAGAATGTAACGAGTCAAAGCAGTAAAAATTGAGCGTACAGTTTTTTTGTTCTTTATCCTCTCCTGTTATGTATGACTCGGAGTTTTAGTGTAGATGATCAATGATTCAAAGAAGTCTGCTTTTGATTTGTTTATGCTTCAACATGCAAAGAAATTCTCGACCAAAATAAGCGCGCCTTCATTGTCATACTCCAATCCGAATTTAATCACCTGTGAAAGTCCTCTAGAAGTCGATTAATACACAAGATTCACTGTTTTTCTAAGGTGGGGATGTGTGGATCAGGGAAGCAAATTAAATAGATCCATCTTGTGAAATTCCGGAGATGGCCACGACAAAGTGCATATTCCTAATTGTATTCTAGCTATGTTGCGTCTCTAACAAGTACAATTGTATAAAGTCACAAATTGTATAAAGTCACAGTCAAGACATTATCAGTCTTCCTGGATCTTCATTACTTCCATAGTTCCATTCAACCGCCAGATGTCCCACCTAAATGGTCTCGCCACCTGCTTCGTCTTACTTCATCTGCAAGAGCCTATCCTCTTGTTGCAGTGAGGTGGCCGTCCAACCCACCACTACAGTGCCTTCTCTTAACGTAGCAGCTCCCTCCAGGGCCGATGTTTGAGCTGGTCAGCTGGAAACGAGGCTGGAGTTGGTGGGGAGTGTGAAGGTCGGGCAACTACTTGCCCATCATGTGAAATTGTGGACTGTGGAAATGGCTACCACGTGTGGGGTTAGCATTAAACCCACTATTAACTGTTAATTATGCCAATATTATTGAAAAAAAAAGACACTTGTGATACACCTCATCTAATGATAACAATGATGACTACTACTTATGTTGTATCATACAACGGTCTTACAAAAACCCATTGCCTTGTAAATAATATATACAAGTATACAACCATGGTGTAGTATTAGGGGTGGTGGAGAGAATCGTTTGCTCATATCACGTGCGATTAATTTGAATATGTGAACAGGGTAGGTCACCATTTGAGGCCAAAAATGTAAGTGATTTCTTGCTAAATATGAAACTTACGAATCTGCATGCTAACCTTTCTGGAGACATTTGGGCTGCTGCTTCAACCCTGCCTGAAAAACTGCAATACATATAGCAAATACTTAAAATCGCCTTACATTAGTATTAATGTAAGACTATAGGAATACTTTTCTCTCCTTAAGTGACACAACAATCAAGTACTTGTCGATAGACTTTTCGGTAATACAAAATCTAACTTAGTGATAGGCAGTTAGACACGGTAATAATCAAGCTCACAACGTCACAATATCATACAGTGTTCATGTAAAGGTCTTTGAAGAATTGCAGGACAACATTTTTAGGCAACTGACCGATACTGTGATTGACTGACGTTGCACAAATGTGGACATACACAAGAGAAGAAATGGTGATACCTGAGGAAGCGAGTAAATAGATGGACAATGAATATACATCTCTAGAGGCATGCTCGCTCATGGTTTGCTGGGTCTTTTACGTGATCGCTTCTTTCTTCTCCTGATGCATCAAACTTGTCCAGTGATTAGTGAAGAAGAGGAGGCGTATGAAAAGAACACTAGTTACCAGATTTTGAACATTTTCAGTGAACAAAAATTATTGACATTGCTGAGGATAAAAACTGTTTTGTTACACGGGAATACTACCTCTTAATGGGCTTGTTGATACCAAATACGCCCTTCATCAATGAGCTTATGTCAACCGAACGATCTTTCATGATCTTATCATGGTAGATCTTACTTCCAATCTCAGAGATCAGCTCTTCTACCTCTTCGAGTGGTTGATCCACATTGAGCTGTACTTCCCCTTTCCTAATGACGGTTACACCAAAACCATTTGCTTTTGCTTCCCGAAAGACATCCTACGAGAACAATTCCTCGAGGTGAAAAAGAAAGCCTAGATTGATAGCTCCATTACATTTCACATGCAACACAAAGCTCAATGGCTAGAAAAATGTAAGAAGAAAGAAAAAATCATACTTTGGGATGCTGTGGAACGATAAACGCTTTTCCCTTGCCAAGCATTTCTAAATGAGCCTGTATAATGTAACAGAAGTTCTTGCAATCACCAGGGTCTTGGAACGCGATAACATGTTGTGGCTTTGGTTCAATCTCAAGATCTTCAGCCATTTCCAATGTATAAAATCCAACTTCTTGATCTTCACCTTCATATGTATACATTTCAATGCACTGCAGGCAGAGAAATGATCAAAAATTCAAAATTTTTAAGAGTAAGGGACCCATCTATTAATGTCAAAAATTAGAAGCTCCGGCATTCTAGGCAAATTCTCAAAAAGAGAAGTTTCACAATGTTTTTAGTGAGACCACTTCATTGACCCTCCCATCAATACATCGAATCCAATAGGTCTCTCCGGAGACTAACTCGATATTCTAAAGCATCGGAAATTATCTTCCAATAATTCTGGATTTTCGAGGACACAAGTCATAACATGCAGTGAAAGAAAAAACAAACAAACTTAGTTCTTCATGTCCACCCCAAAGATCTAAACTATAAGTATTGAGTATGAAAAAGCAGCATCTGATCTTACATTAGAGAAAAACATATCCACGTAATCTAAAAACTACGAGCACAACAGAGGAATAAAGCTGCATACCAGTACATGAGGAAGATCTAACCACCACAAGTAATCTTCTTCTTTATCATCGGCATATTCATGGTATTTACTTACAACAGCTTGTGGTCCAAAAAGTTCCATTTCTCTCTTAAGCTTGTTTATCTTCTTCTCTACGAATTCCTTGCCCCTCTTAGGAATTTTATCCATCAAATCAGCTGTGTCCTGTATTTCCTTTTCTGTAATCCACCTGTCCAAATCCTTCCCTATATCCTTCATGGTGGATTTCATTTCTGGATCACTCTCTGCATTATAGGATTCCACAAATCCACGGGACCATTTCTTTGTGTGTTGCCAGTATTCTTTTCCAGATTTTTTGCCAGGTTTGATAGAGCCATCACTTGCCTCTATAACCGTCTTTGGAGATTTAACGACCTTTTTCTCGGGTCTTGGCTTTGTAATAGAGGCTTCTTGGGATGTCTCAGAGTAGTTATGTTCAGTAGATTGAGTACTCTTTTGAAGAGAAGATGCTTCTTGTTGTTGATCTTCACTCTTGGTGAGAAATTCAGGAAATTCATCGATAGGCGGACCTTTCCATTTGGGTACCACTTTCTCAGGTGGATCATATATGCTGATACCATCTGCAGGAAATGCAGATTGCCAGCTTTTATGAATCTAATCTCAGCAAAAAAAAAAATCATCACTATGGTACACTCAACTCTTCATATTACCTCTCATACCCGTGTCCTATATTCGACACTTCATTTCAAGCCAAAAATGTTGAATTTTCATAAAAATAGCCGAGTATGATACTTGGACACACATCTGTATCGGTTACTACTAAACAAGTATGAGAAACACAGCTCACACGACTACACGAGTATCATAAATATACTTCCGTCAGGATGTAATCTTAGCAACATAGGATAACGAGAGAAAACTTATCTATGTTTGGACCTGATCAGAGCTATAGATATAGAGTAAGAAGATTAAAAATTTACTTAGGACTAAGGTAAGGAACAGTACCTGCTCCATAATCAATATTTTCAATGTTTGAATGAAGCCATTGATGAAGAGTTGCTAATTTCTCATTCTGCTTGTCAACTTTTTGTTCAAGTCCTTCAAAGAAGGCAGCTTTATCATCTAAATCCATTGAATGGAAAGGATCTCGCCCAGCCAATTCATTATCTCTAACCTTAAAAACAATATCTCTAAGTTTATCATCCTTCATCCACTCAAGCTCTGAGTCATCGTCCAGAGAGCTAAGGTCCATAAAGTCCAATGTAGGACCCACATCTTGCTTTACTTTCTCTCTAGCAACCATGTAACTATCCCTAAAGCCTGCACCTATTTTACTCACTATGGGATCCATCTCATGGAAGTTCTTCTCCAGCCAGCTCTCTTTGTCAGGAGAAAAACCTTCCACTCGATCATCTTTACTACTTTCGGAGTCTAGGCGGGTATCAGCTGATGGAAGCTCACTTTCGACACAATTATTACTGAAATTTTCATGGTCATTTGTCTCAGTTCGGATACGTTCAGTCTCTTCAGGTTTCCCACTCGAGGTATCAAGATTGGGTGTTCCATGAAGTCCATTCACCCTTTCATGTAGATTGGAGTAATGAGGAGCGCTTTCACCATCAGTGTTTGACACTCTTCCTGAATTAGCCGCATCACGTGAAGAAACTTGGTCTGCAACAAAATTTGACATTTGACTTAAATCAGTAGACCTAGGTGTTCTATCATCCACCTTGTCCAGCCATGCTGAAGATGATAGATCGCCATTTACATCTGGAGCGCCATCAAGACTAGGAGTTCCCCCAGAAAGAACTTCTGGTATTTCACTAGAATCGCTAGGATTAAGCATCTGATCAGCATCCCGTACTCCTCCCAAACTCAGGTCAATATCTACAGTGGAAATTTCACCACTTTCAAGGCTTTTAAGAGGTGTAAATTCCACCCGAGGCCCTTCGTTTGATCTAATTATATCATTTTCAATTTCTTCAACTTCCTCATATTCACACACGTTTACAGTAGAATCCGGATCCAATGTTCTGTCAGCATCAGAAGACTCTACAGCCTCGTCCTCCTTCCCTAATCTCTGATTGACATAGGTATTGAAATCACCAACTCTGCCATTCTCACTTTTCAAGGAGAGATATTCCCTAGCTTCTTTCACTGAACGTATGATTTTTGGCATCCTTCTCACAGGTGTTTTCATGGGTGGGATCGTTTTGCTGCTCGAAACGTCAGACATTGCCCTTTTAGTTTGTTCTGGTGGGTTGGAACTATCATGCAAGTGATTGACATCACCCGTTTGGCTTTTCTTATCAGTTGTAGTTCTTTCACTTGAATCCTTGAAAAGTTCCGCATTCTCCAGCACCTCAGAATCCTCTTCACAGGAAGATTTGCATTCACCACTCGTGGTTTCTTGACTTTCCAACAATTTAGTTTCTGAAATGCCATTAATAGCCCTAGCTTCGGTTACATTTTCACTTAAATACCCATCCACGACTTCTTCAGATGAAGATTTCTCCATGGCAGGCAATGCAATAGAAGATTCTTTCTCCAAGTCGTCAAACTTAACGGAATCCATAGTGTCTGGAGTCCTGTCCTTTAGCTTAATCAAGTTCTCTTTATCCAAATCATTCCCTTCAGTTAGAGACTGCTCACTACTCTCAATTTCTCGTGCACGTCTTGCCATCATTTGTATCTCCTTTATCCGAAAATCCTCCTCAGTGGAAGCACCACCCTCATTTACTAAAGTCAAATCACTACTCAACCCTTTTGCTTTCCTAATTCCATCCAAAACCGCCTCCTGATCAAATTGAGGCCTTTTAGGGACAACACCCGGCAACCCCGACACCTCTCCAACAATTTCCACACTACCCTTCAACATCTTCTCCTTCTCCACCCTAGCCTTCATCTTTCTCCTCAACATCTCCTTCTCACGCCTCGACAACTCCCCTCCCTTCCCTCCTAAGCCCAACACCTTTTTCACCATCCAAACAAACAAAACCCCACAAACCACACCAACCCCAATCCCGAACACCTTATTCACTACATTCTTCGGAACCGATATATTCCTAATCCTACTAACCAACCCCAAACCCTCACCCTCACCCTCACCACCACCCGAAACCACAAACCTTGCAACCGAACTATTCCTTGAAATCACATCCTTACCACTCTCTACCTCCTTAGCCAACAATCTAGCATGAGAAATCTTCCCCTTCACCTCACTAAACTCCTCTAAATCACCCACCTTCCAAAAATACAAAGGATCAACACCATTCCTTCTCAAAATCTCATCTTCATCAACCAAAACTTTATCAACCTTACCACTACTAGAATCTTGAAAAACAGTAAATATAGGATTAGACCCAATTCCCCAAAACTCTGTATCTTTCTTATACAACTCAACCCAACCCTCCAATTTACCTAATAAATCAGATTCTCCTAACATTTTACCATCATTTTCAAAATTTTCAACTTTCAAACTATCTAAATCAACTACAGGAGCATGATTAAATTGATTATCAGCAAAATGATGAACTGGGTCAATAAATTTAGGAGTTACCTGAGTGTCATTATTACCACCAGTAAGTTTTTTCCTCAGTGAATTGCGACGCTTTGTGGGTCCACCAAAACGAGCTGTTATATGAGGTTTTTTGGGGTTTAAGAGTGGGAAATAGGTAGTTGGGAAGCATTTGAGGTGAGTTTTGTGGAGTTTGAGACGGGTTTTTTGAGTGAGAGTGTTGAGTGAAGGGGTTGAAGAGAAGAATGCGGAGGTAAAAACCTCCATGGGAGGAAGATAGAGGAAGAGGAGGAGAAGGGGTTTTGTTCTGTCAGCCTTTGAGGCTTAAGGCAATACACAAAGGCTGGCGCGCTCACCTCTAGCCTAGATTTGGCAAAAAGGTTGATCTGGTTGGGTTTGGGTCGGGTTGTTTACGAGTTACGAGTCAGGCTTGTCATGAGAATCGGAAATTGTAATTGATGGTAAGTGTTAGTTAGATCATGCCCAAGTAAGGTCAATATATGGGTCATGACCTTGTTGGGTCAAGTTAATTAGTCCCTTCTATTGTATATTTTCTTTCCTATTTTCTTATTTGGTTATTCGGGTTTTCTTCCTTATTTCCTTTTTTGGGATTTCCTTTCTTGGAATGATATGAGTGTCTAAATTCAATGATATGTGGAGTAGTGGGTTTTGTGTGGTTCAAAATCACTTTCTTATTTCTTGTGGAAAAATAAAAAGGGAAGAAAATATAAAATAGGAGGGAGTACATATTAAGAGGGAGATTAGGATGACCCTAGAGGCAAAAGGGTCAATTTGTAACCTTACTTGGAGCAAATTGACACAATGAATGACATTCCATATGTCAGCTTTTTATTGGTTAAAAAAAAAAAAAAAAAAAAAAAACTAATGCACTTAATGAAAAGGCTGCAAAAATTTGTAAGTAAAATAATAATTGAAAAAAGTACGATTGATGTTTTCGTGGGGTAGAGAAGGTATGAAATGATTGGAAATGTTAGGAACTAGGAAGTGGGAAATGATTGAGTTAATAACCTAGGTCGCGACCTTTTGCATGATGTTAAAACTAGGTCAAGATAAATAAGATGAGATTAAGAGTAAAATTAGGTCGTGACCCAATTAGCATGACCCTTGCTTGTACATGGTCTTAAAGATCTTTCCTAAACCACCTTAGTTTCCATCTTGTATATATTATTATCTTGTGTAATTATTCTTTTACTGTATTATTGTATTATGTCATCTTTCCAAAGATTGTAATCTTGATTAGCAACATGGTTTCAGAATACCCTCGATCCTAAAACCCTAAAACCTCCGTCCTTCCATGGCGTCTTCCGCTGCCACTTTGCCCAATACCCACGAACCAAATGTTCCTCTTCTCCTTGTCAATCTCGCCATAGACAAACTCACCCCACTTACCTACATGTCATGGCAAGACCAAACCGAATCTCTTCTATTTGGTTACGACCTACTCAAATTCCTTGATGGAACCCATCCCTGCCCTTCGGCCACTCTCCCTGACCCAAAGGATCCCACCAAAACCAACATCATTCCCAACCCCAAACACATGACTTGGAAAAGACTAGACCATCTTCTCAAAGGTGCCCTTCTTGGTACTCTTGACCCCCACGGTTCACTCGCTTGTGATGCGTGCACCCACTACCCGTGATGTCTGGACTACCCTAGCCAACACCTATGCTAACCCATCTCGTGCTCACATACTTCAAATCAAAGACGGTCTCAACTCCATTCGTAAAACAACCCAAAGCCCGAGTACATGCAATCAATCAAAGCATGTTCTGACAAACTCGCCGTCTTATGTAAACCCATGGATCACGAAGATTTGATTGCTAAAATCATTTGTGGCCTTGAGTACAATATCTACCACTCCGTCATTGATGTTGTTCAAGCGCGTGACGAACCCATATCGTTTGAGTCTCTTCATGAAAAACTTCTCAATTTCGAGTTAACCAATAGCCAACATATATACCACACCTACACCTTTCCCTGCTACGGTTCATGCCGCCACATACCCTGCCTCTCGGCCCTCATCATCTTATGCTAGATCTCCTGCACCCATCCCTAACAATGCCCCTAATGTCAATCAACCCAAGTAAGATTCGCCCTTCAAAGGTTCGTGTCAATATTGTGGAGCCAAAGTGTAATACCCGTCCTTCTTATGGGCCCGTTGACCGTCGTTGACTGACCATAAACGCATGTTTTAGACCCTTGTTGGTCCCTGATGTAACACCCTCATACCCCAAAGTGCCTTACCAAGGCCACCTTAGGTATAAGTGTAACACCCCCATACACCAAAGTGCCTTACAAGGCCACCTTAGATACGGAGATACTACCATCTCGGTTTCCCGAGGCAATGATATACAAAAGACAATAACGAAACATCATAAATAACATATTTAAATTATTACATAGTCTCAAACTCCATAACCAAAACTGTCTAACCAACTAACTGAAATACAAGTCTCAATAACTAATGAAAGACTCGACACAACGCAACAGAAACTCTAATAAGGTGAATGTCCATCCATCCCTCGTGCATCATAGTTATACCTGTTCAAATCTGCTCACCATCCCCGAATGGATCATCACAGTTACAACAAACAATACGGGGTCAGTTACTGTCATATATACAAATCAATGAAGCATAACCACACTGTACATTCTCCTTCATCGCATCACCTCACACCACATCACTGACTACACACTCAAGGTGTGTAGCCCTGCCAGTGGGGGACCGCAGCCGTTCCCACCCAAGCCCCGCTCATCATATCGAGCGATAACCCATGTTCCTTAATGTGCACATCCCCTCCCGTGGCGGGTTCCACGGAGGGCGAATCAAGGGCGTGAAGCCACTTCCGCAAGTGACTCCACTCAGCCGAGAACGCATCTCGCAACATACTCCAATTTCCACCTCCATCACTCCGTCACATCATACCACACAAACATATATACATCATATTTTCACAATATACATAATGCCACACGATAAATAGTAACTGAGTAGGGAAACCCTACCTGGAAGCAATCACCGATCAGCAACACAAGCAACTATAAATGATCCTCTACGAATCCACTTCCTAACAACCACAACAACCATATATCACAATCCATACTAACAATCCCCAATCAAATTATCCTAATCCCCAAATTAGGGTTTAGACAACGACAATGGAAATGCATAAAAACAGTACCAAGAACTTACCCTCGAGACAAGGAACACAAAGATGCG
>VHZZ01001182.1:116990-140200 GCA_009801015.1 Silene noctiflora | reverse complement strand
CGTGAGATAGTTAATTTGTCTTTGAGATTGTTTGCTCAGTCGGCTAGGGTTCGTGCTAATAACGTGTTGTGAAATAAAGAGAGGAGAGAAGTTAGAGAGGATATAAAGAGAGACAGAACCATATATTATTCCATTATGAGCGGTATAAATATACATATAATGAGAGTAAAGTTTCCATACGATAATACACTCTACAATATTCTAAGATATGGACATCCATATAATATTATACTATAATATTTCATAACAATTCCCTCACACAAACG
The DNA here is from genome assembly GCA_009801015.1 of Silene noctiflora. NCBI lineage: Eukaryota > Viridiplantae > Streptophyta > Magnoliopsida > Caryophyllales > Caryophyllaceae > Silene > Silene noctiflora. The sequence goes on along the minus strand of VHZZ01001182.1, from coordinate 139,934 downwards.
CTTTTTATGTGGAACTTTAGAGAAACGAGGATTTTCCCTAATTTTTCACTCTTAAATTTTAAAGATATCACGTGAATTTTTCGTAATAAAATTACCCCTTTACGAAACTTAATTTCCAAAATAAGTCGAAATCTGTGATTTCAATAATGGGCATAGGAAGCTTATAGGTTCACATGGTACCCATATATACGCACTACTGGTGATACACAGCAGCTAAAAGAGCTACGAATTAAATAATGTGAGACATCCTTCCTTTGAGAATGAGATGCTACCAATTGAGCACTTGAATTAGGTCACATGTGTGCATGTGTAATTTTGGCTAATTATTTTTGGATCCCTATTCATTATTCAATCATACTTTTATGACGCTTTTGTGGACCCATCCTATGATTGATAGTTTGATACTACTATTAACAACTTTTTAACATTAAACGTTTTAACATAATAAGTAATACACAAATTCTCATTGAAGACGGACTTTATCTGTCACAAGCTGAAGACGGATAGTGCCTCTTTCACAATATGCAAATGACATTATTCATGGGTGCTTTATTTCTCCCACACTTGCCCTCCACTTGCTTTATTATGAGAGCACCACTATCCATTTTCAGCTTGTGACGGATAGTGTCCTCACAAGCAAGACGCTTTGTAAGTAATAACCCCATGGGATGGCGAAATGGCCATTTGTGGTTATTGTCAGTGAATAATAATGAATATGTTCAAATTATTCATAAAAATATTCTTCTTATAAAAAAGTAATAATAATGAATGAGATACTTTAAGAGGAATATGTAAAAATAAATAACGGAACAGAGGAAGTATATATCTCTGTAAATTAGGGAAATAGATTATTGTGCTGATTATGGCCAAATATTGATGACGGACATCTCTTTGTGGGAGATTAGGATATGTGTCGCATCCTTTTTTACCTCGCAATTTGTATGACTCTTTAATTAATATTTTTTTTTTTTTTTTGGTACGAAAGAGGGACAAGCCCTTAAACTAAGTATTTGCTATTACACGGGGGTAGCAACCCCAAAAATATCCTCTCGAAGGATAGTACGGAGATCATAGAAAGGATAATCTAAGTAAGTGGGGAGAGTGCTTGACTGTATTCCTCGATTAGCTAGCAAGTCGGCCGCTCTATTTGCTTCTCGATATGTGTGTTCGAGTCTGACTACCCAAGCACTATCTTTGATTAAGATCCTGCAACGCTCTACTATGAATTTTAAGTTGTTGCTTACCAGTTGATCTTTGTTCACAATATCAACACAGGAAGAATTGTCCATGTGAATGAGCAGCTTCTTGATACGCATAGACTTGGCTTTCTCCAATCCGGCTAATAACGCAATCAATTCGGCCTTCATAAATGAGCAGAAGCCACAAGAAAGGTTGAAAGCTGTAATAAAATTACCCGTCTCGTCGCGAAGGATGCCTCCACTGCCGGCTGGACCTGGGTTTCCTTTCGAAGCTCCATCAGTGTTTAACTGTATCCATCCGTGTGGAGGGGGAGCCATCTTATGCATATCTCTACATTTGTTGGATGTGGTTTTGGGATAAGGAGATTATATCTGTCGAAAGCTTGCTTTGTATTCTCGAACTGTTGATATAGAAAGGATCTGGGTTCAATTGGGTTCTCGTTTTCACCTCCAAACACTATATTGTTCCTCCATTTCCAAATCCACCAACAAGTGACTGCGAAATAGATAGGCCAGTCTGCTTCAGTCGTTTCTACCTCATTACTTGCACATTTTGTGAGCCATTCATTAAAGGTTGACGTGTAAAACGATTGATTAGAAGGATTAATTCCAACTAGACTCCATATTTGTCTGGATATAGGACACGAGCGAAGGAGATGTTCAGTTGTTTCCTCGTCACTTTCACAACGCGGACATGTCGAATTGTCACTTAAATTCCTTCTAACCCGATTCACATTAACCATGAGGCGACCATGGGCTGCCAACCATAAGAACATACGGATTCGTTGTTGCACTGGAATGCGCCATATAGTTCGCCAAATAAAAGGTTCAGGCGACGAAGCAATATTAACACCTTCTAAGAATCCGAGAGCTGACTTGAGTGTAAATTTTCCCGAGGACGACCCTTGCCAATATAGCATATCCTCAAGTTCTGGATTAGGGGCTAAGTAAATGGAAGCGATGCGCTGAAGAATGGTTTGAGGTAGGAGGTCAGCAAATAGATCCCATTTCCAACCTTCGACTTCGTCCCACATGTCACTTACTGTTAACCCAAGACTGCTATCCGGTATGGGAGCTAGAGCTATATCCGTTAGACAGATGCCGTCTACCCAAGCATGATCTCAAAATAGAGTTCTTCTACCATTATCAACGGCCGTTGCTGTCCCCCGGACTATAGTTTTAGCTTGTGACGATATTCCAGCCCATACATTGGACATGTTTCGTTTGGGTTGGAAGATATCTATATCACATTTATTATTACAATACTTTGCTCGGAGAACACGTGACCACAATCGTTGGGGTTCGGTAAGGACTCGCCATCCCAGCTTGGTCAAAAACGCTGCATTTGCTTGCCTCGCCGAGACTATCCCCAATCCACCACGAGACTTTGGTTGTTGAATTGTTTCCCAATTGATGAGATGAATAGATTTTTTATTCTCATCACCGCCCCATAGGAAACGACGGGCTTTCTTATCAATAGACTCGCAAACAGTTTTCGGAATTTTGGCTGTTTGCATACTATAGTTTGCTATTGTGGTCAGGCTTGATTTCACAAGAGTTTCCCGTCCTGCCAATGAGAGTTTCTTAGTGGACCATCCAGCTAATTTCCTATTTATTTTGTCCTCCAAGTGGGCGAAAGTGTGACGAGTTACACGACCATTGATGGTAGGCATCCCGAGGTAAGTGCCAAGGTCTGCTGTTTCTTCAAACCCGAAGACTTGGCTGATTTTACTTCGAATTCCGGCATCCGTATTGGGTGAGAAGAAGATACGAGATTTAGCTTCACTAATTTTTTCCCCCGATGCTTGACAGAATATATTGAGTACATGACGCATAACAGAAGCTTGCTCTTCCGTCACTTCACCAAACAAGACCATGTCGTCAGCGAAGAATAAATTAGTCAGCGACGGTCCATTTCTACCGAGAGTAATAGGGTTCCAATTATTTTCCCGAACCTGAAGATCGATGGCTTGCTGCAATTTTTCTAAACACATAACAAAAAATAGGAAGATAATGGATCCCCTTGTCTAACTCCCCTTGAGGGAGCAAATTGTTCAGTCGGCTCTCCGTTCCATAGGATTTGCATACGTACCGAGGTAACGCACTCCATCATGACATCAATAAGTAAATGTGGAAGCATCATATCATGCAGTGTATCTCGAATGAAACTCCATCGAAGTTTATCGTATGCTTTTTCTAGGTCGATTTTTATCGCCATAAAGCCCTTTCTACTTTTGCTCTTCCTCATAGAATGAATAGCTTCTTGAAAAATTACTATGTTGTCCGTAATCTGCCTCCCCGGGACAAATCCACTTTGGGTCTCGGATATAAGGTGAGGTAAGACTTTTCTAATCCGGTTTGCTAATGTCTTGCTAATAATTTTATAAGCAGCATTACACAAGCTAATAGGACGGAATTGTGTAATGGACTCCGGATTGTTTACCTTAGGGATTAGGACTAGGCGAGTATCATTAAGACCTTCTGGCATGCCCTTTCCCTCTAAAGCTTTAAAAACCATTTCACAGAGGGAGTTTGAGATGAGTCCCCAATTTTTTTGATAGAATAAAGCTTGGAAACCGTCTGGTCCGGGAGCCTTTAGAGACCCCATATGGTTGACAACTAGTTCAATTTCAGCAATGGTGAACGGTTTGGTTAGCCATTCCCAATCATCCGTACTGAAGTCCTGAAATAAATCCCAAGGAAGATTGTCCTCGACGTCGGTCTGCTGTTCTTCTGTGTACAGAGCTTTAAAGTAATCGACAACAATTTGTCTGACCTCGAGAGGGTCCTCAGTCCATTCCCCATTATTTTTCTTGAGGGAAACTATCCGGTTCCGCCACCGTCGAACTAGGGTACTGACATGAAAGTACGAGGTATTTCGGTCGCCATCTTTAATAAATTCTAAACGTGATTTTTGGTACCAAAGCAGTTCTTCCCGGGCAAGTACTTCGTCAAGGTCCCTTCTAAGAGTAGCTTCCAGCTTGATAAGAAAAGGATTTCGAGCTTCAGATAGCTTCTTTTGACATCCTTCAATGCGAGCTAATAATTCCTTCTTCTGTCGAAAGATATTACCAAAGACATTTTGATTCCACTCTTGTAATTTTGATGAAAGAGTACTCAATCTATTATTGAATAAACCATTAGAGGGCCAATTCTCTTCGACAAACTCTTTGAACTTTTCATGGGTTACCCAGCATGCCTGGAAACGGAAGGGACGGTTAATATTATTCAATGGTGCGAAACCATTTGGCGATAGGAAAAGAGGGCAATGATCAGATTGGATGGCTGGGAGATGTTTTAACATCGCTTCCTCAAACATGGTACCCCATTCAACATTACACAAGGCCTTGTCAAGTCTCGCACTTTGTCTCGTTTCACTCGARTTTCYYCRAGCCCARGTGTGRGAYGGKCCCGAAAACGCAAGTTCWATGAATTCACAATCTTCAATCCAATTGTTAAAATTCTCGCATCTTCTTGCCATGTTATGATCACCACCATGACGCTCACTTAACGAGCGTGTTTCGTTAAAATCGCCTGCTAGTAGCCAAGGGTGATTATTAGTTCGAGCAAAATTTTCCAGTTCAGCCCACAACTCGCGTCTATTTGTTGGGTCTGGACTAGCATACACAGCTGAGAAAAACCATGGGAATTCTCCGTTTCTCGCAATTTCTACAGTGAGAAATTGAGTATGTTCTCTGACAGGAGTAACTGTGACAAGAGTTGTTTTCCAGTACARCMAAATACCWCCACTAAAACCCACTGCGTTTACCCGCGAATGACCATCGTAACCAAGAATGTTGCCTAGTTTAATAGCATGGTCGCCCCCCACGTGGGTCTCAACTAGTGCAAGAACAGAGGGCTTATAAGTTCGAACTACCTCCTTGATAGCTGTTACTTTCTTTTTATTTCCGGTTCCTTGAACATTCCATACCATTAAGGTGATATGAGGGAGGTTTGGTGATAGGTTAGGGATTCTTGTACTCATAAAATCTGGTAAATATTCTAACGATGATAGATAAGCGCGACTTACAAGCTTGAGTAGGCTATCAATGCTCCATGGTATCGATAGCTCCATCATTAGATTGGAAGGGTTGTCCTTCATGAGCTCGAACTTCACATCCATAAATATCGAGGTCATGTTATTGCTAATAGAAGTAGATGTAATTGAAGACCAAAAGAAATAAAAGGATACAAACTATGAATCATTTTTTAAACATTAAGTCTCCCTGGTGATGGGTTGGATAGATAAGACAAAAGCAAGAGTATCTAGAGAATGACAAATAACTTGTCTCTATCTATCCAGGTGGGTATTATTTGACCCGTCACAAGCTCGTGACGCATATTGTCCGTTATAAACGAGAATTTGCGTTTTTTAAAATAATGTTCTAAAATGATGATATGGTTGGTTTTGGTTTGGTCATGGGTTTGGATTTCATAAATTTAAATGGACACCATTTTAATAAATAAGTTTCATTCCAACTCAAAACGATAATTTTCTTATTTTCAAACATTATTTTAAAAAAATATTCACAAACTATATAGCCAAACAACCAGCAAAGGTGAAATATATGGGAACTAAGACGTGAGAATTATTGCGTCATTTGTGAGCACAATCACAAAGCACGAATTGTACATATTTCAACATGGAAAGATTCCTCCTGTCTCATCCAATCATGCATTTCTAACAGAACATTTAGCCTCCTAGTCTCCTACTAATCTAGTAATCTTTATAGGGTATACAAATTCTCAATTTCACATGGTAAACATACTTAAAACAGATTAAATCTAATGAATACTCCATAAAGGAAAAAATCTTTGAGCAGTAAAATATTTATTTTACAATAATACTTCAATGATTATTATAAAATCGTCTATTCCTTTACTTAATCACCCTCACGTTCCAGTAACTACCATGTGGATAATAAGGACATTAAGTTACTTTGTTAATGATTTTACAATAATTTATCGTAAATCTCATTTATGCTACATTTACTCTTTATTTATCTAGCCAATTGGTAAGCTGAAGTCGTAAGCTTTCAAAAGTAAAATTTATAAAGCTAAGAAAATAAATTAGGTGCTGTTTGGACTTGATCATGTAAAAGAGCTTTTTCTTTTTAAAATGAGTTTATTCACAAGTTACTTTTTGGAAAAGTTTCGGTTGTTTGGCCAAACTTTGGTAAAAACGATTTTTTAATAAAAATTTATGTTTGGCCTAACTACTTTTTTGGGCTTTTTAGGCACTAGAGTAAAAAGTAGAAGTAGAAGTAGCAATTTACTGCTTCTACTTTTGGGGGTTAGTTATCAGCTTTTGACTTTTTAAAAACACTTTTATTCCTTCATAATTTCTAGTGTTTTGCCTAATTTATGTTTTTTCAATTAAAAAACACTTTAAAAGTTAGGCCAAACACCATCTAAATGATAATATAAGGTAATAAAGATCTATGACTTAATGTTGAAGTAGGAATAAACGTAGTTGTATTTAATTTTGTTTTGTTTTGGATGAGTACGTGGGAACTTTATAAATGAGCATACCACTCAAAACTTTAATCTCACGTAAATAATAATAATAAAATATGCATAAATAAATAGTTACAAGAATCTTTGTCATACTTGAAAGTTACTCATCAACTGACTGCCTAATCATTTTGTGCATGGATGTTTCATCTATCATCTACCTTTTGCTGTTTCATTTACGGATGCAGACTTTTACCTCAGATTTATTTTCCCCAAAATCACACCTTACAACTTACAAGCCTTTTGTGTTTTGTAAAGAAAAACATAATCCTACGATCTTCATTTGTCTGAATGGAGTCGGTAGGCTATTAAATATCGGTTTTTAGTTATTACACTACTATTTAATCTCGAATTCTCAATCACTTTTAAATTAGCTTAACCATCATTTTAACCTATTAAAACCGAGTCGTTGATCGTTAGTTTTAGAAACTGCATTAGTAAAAATGACTGTTAAACTGTGATTCAGCTGATTATTCATCTGCCATTTGACAACAAAATGTTAAAATATTCCTAACCACATGGTGTTGCTTAAGACATGTTAAGAGCTTAACATACAGATGCGCTGCATTATTGTTCCATCAGTAATGGAGTAGTTAGTTACACCATGTACTCGGCCGCACCAATAATTTATTTATTTTTTATATTTTTTGTCAAGGGCATTTTAAATTTAATTTTACAAATTTTAGAATAAGGCGGTCTCACACGCGATCTTTTTTGATAAAATTTCATTCATTTTTGTAACTAACAGAAGAGTAATTTTTATACAAATGAACCGTCTCACACAATAATTACTATTAATTTCATATAAGTAAAGTTGACTAAACATAGATTAAGAGTACTGTAAATGACTAAGGAAATGATGGCAGAGAATAACACATTCTCTCCATGTTTATGGTCGGAAATAATGTCAATACTTCCAAAAACTCTCCCTGTTGGCTTCTTTCTCTCATCTTCCAAGAACGCACAAGCAATAATGCTTTTACTGCATTATTTATCCAGTAATATAATATAATATAAAATTAATCAACTGTCTTTTTTATACTTCAAATGATGCACAATTCATTAACCAAACCTCTGTTATATTCTTCTTCTTCTTCTTCTTCTTCTTCTTCTTCTCCTTCTTCTTCTTCTTCTTCACCATAGCCCACCTCCAGATCACGATACCGGTATCGTAATCATGAAAAAGTAGTTACACTAATCATACTGAACTAATCAAAGAAGAACAATCATGTCTCATATTACACTAATAATGTCCCTCAGAAATCATTTCATCATATTGTTTTTCTTCTTTTACTGTTACATTGGTAGTTACAGTATCAGTGGGGCTATTGTCAATGATGAAGTATCTGTTCTTTTGTCAATAAAATCAACTCTCATTGATCCTCTTAACAAACTCCATGATTGGAAGATAGCTGTTAACAACAGTTCAGCAGCTCACTGCAGTTGGACTGGTGTATCCTGCAGCAATGTCGGTCAGGTCGAAAAGTTGGATCTGTCTCTCATGAATCTAAGTGGAAAGGTCTCAGATGAATTCCAACATCTGAATTCTCTATCTTTTCTCAATCTATGTGGAAATGGGTTTTCATCAATTTTGCCAAATTCTGTCACAAATCTCACATCTTTGAAGTTCTTAGATGTGAGTCAGAATTTTTTTTCGGGGGAGTTTCCGTTCGGGTTTGGAAAGATTGGTTCTTTGACATATTTGAATGGTTCTGGCAATGATTTTGTGGGTGATCTTCCTGAAGATCTCAGCAATGCAACATTTCTCGAAACGCTCGATCTCAGAGGAAGTTTCTTTGGAGGGTTGATACCACTGTCGTACAAAAACCTGAAAAAGCTCAAATTTTTAGGCTTGTCAGGGAACAATCTGACAGGCAGAATTCCGGCAGAACTCGGGGAATTGCCTTCATTAGAGACTATGATAATTGGTTACAATATGTTTGATGGTGGTATTCCCAGAACATTTGGTAACCTTGCCAATCTCAAGTACTTAGATTTGGCAATTGCCAATCTTGGTGGCGAAATTCCGGTTGAATTAGGTGGGTTAGCTAAGCTTGACACACTTTACTTATACAAGAACAGCTTAGAAGGTAAAATACCTTCAACTTTCGGTAACCTTTCATCCTTAGTTTTTTTCGACATCTCGGATAATCTACTGTCAGGGGATATCCCTGCTGAGATAGGTCAACTGAAGAAGTTGCAGCTCCTAAATCTGATGTGTAACCAGTTGACTGGTTTAGTGCCAGCTGGGATTGGACAGTTGCCTGAATTGCAGATTTTTGAGCTCTGGAATAACTCACTTTCTGGCCCTTTGCCTAGTGATCTTGGCAAAAACTCTCCCCTGCAGTGGTTAGATGTTTCAACTAATTCACTTTCGGGAGAAGTTCCGAGTGGTGTTTGTCATGGAGGTAATCTAACTAAGCTCATTCTCTTCAACAATGCTTTTTCTGGCTCCATACCACTTAGTTTGTCAAAATGCCTCTCGTTGATTCGTGTTCGAGTACAAAATAACCATCTTTCAGGGACTATACCCTTAGGTCTAGGTAAACTAGGCAAGCTCCAAAGATTAGAGTTGGCTAACAATAGTCTCACTGGTACAATTCCCGATGATCTTGCCTCGTCAACTTCTCTATCATTTATTGATGTGTCGCGAAACCTCCTAAAATCACATTTACCCTCAACCATATTTTCTATTCCCAATCTCCAAACTTTCATGGCCTCAAACAATGATTTGCTAGGAGAAATCCCAGATCAATTTCAGGACTGTCCTTCACTTTCTGTTCTAGATCTGTCATCAAACCATTTCACAGGTGATATTCCGGCAAGCATAGCTTCCTGTCAAAGATTAGTAACTCTAAACCTTAAAAACAACAAAATTACGGGAGAAATCCCGGACTCTATTGCAATGATGCCGACATTGTCCATTTTAGATTTGTCTAACAATAGCCTAACTGGGAAAATCCCTCAACATATCGGTAATTCACCTGCTTTAGAGGCATTCAATGTGTCACATAACCAGCTTTATGGCCCTGTACCAGAAAACGGCATATTTAGGACTATTAACTCAGATGATCTAACCGGAAATGATGGTTTATGTGGTGGAGTCCTTCTTCCTTGTCCTAGACCTTCCCTATATGGATCAGGGAATGAAAACCTCCGAGCCAAACGTGTTCTAAGTAAATGGGCAATCGGTGCTTCAGTAGTTTTGGCTATTGGGATTGTAGCCCTAGGGACCAATATCATATACAGGAGATGGTACTCCAATGGCTCATGTTTTGAGAAACATGATGCTGGAAATGGGGAGTGGCCTTGGAGGCTAATGGCATTCCAAAGGCTCGTATTCACGAGCAACGAAATTTTGGGTTGCATCAAGGAGTGTAATGTTATTGGGATGGGATCCACAGGGATAGTCTACAAGGCCGAGTTGAGTCGGGTAAACACAACTGTTGCAGTCAAGAAGCTATGGAAGTCAAACCATGATATTGAGGTGGGAAACGAAGGTGGTGATCTAGCAGGAGAGGTCAACCTTCTCGGAAAACTAAGGCACAGGAACATTGTGAGGTTATTGGGATTCCTATACAACGATAAGGAAGCTATGATCTTATATGAGTATATGCATAATGGTAATCTTGGAGAAGCTTTACATGGGAAACAAGTCGGAAATTTGTTAGTAGATTGGGTATCAAGGTATAACATTGCAGTTGGGGTAGCTCAAGGGCTCGCTTATCTTCATCATGATTGTCATCCTCCAGTTGTTCATAGAGATATCAAATCAAATAATATCTTGCTCGACACCAATCTCGAACCAAGAATTGCTGATTTTGGTTTGGCAAAAATGATGATCAAGAAGAATGAGACAGTCTCCGTTGTTGCAGGTTCATATGGTTACATAGCCCCTGGTATATCTCTTTAACACTTGAACTCTTGTCACATTTTTCTTTGTTTCCGAATTCTAGTGTCTTAGACCTTGCAAAACTTATCCGACACCAATGACTTGACTTGAATTAGTTTGAATAAAACAATACGATGATTCGATGATGACCCAAAACCTGATTTGACCCAATCCAATCCTTACCTGGCACAAACGACTTGAACCTGATAATCACCTAATTAGAAACCAACTTGAAAATGAATCATCTTGATCCAACCCTCACTCGAAAGAATCAGATAGTCTGATGAAACAGATCTGAACTAACCCGACCACACCCAACTCGAACGACCCATTCAGTCTAATACTGAATCTGACATGGTGGTTCTGATTTACCCTACAGAATATGGGTACACAATGAAGATCGACGAGAAGAGCGATATATATAGCTTTGGTGTGGTTCTTTTGGAGCTTATAACAGGGAGGAGGCCACTAGACAAAGAATATGGAAGCTCAGGAGATGTGGTAGAATGGATACGAAGCAAAGCAAGAAATAACAGACCCTTAGAAGAAGTGCTTGATCCCAACTTAGCCGGAAACAACAAGCACGTCCAAGAAGAAATGCTATTAGTCTTAAGAATAGCGCTCCTTTGCACTGCCAAGCAGCCGAAGGACAGACCTTCAATGAGAGATGTCATCACAATGCTTGAAGAAGCAAAGCCGAGGAGAAAAAGCAGCAGCACTTGTAACTTAGACAAGGATAAGCCGGTGTTTACCACTGTACCTTTACTGTAAATGCTCTTAATAACCTGATATTGGCAGATGTCATTTAGCTGGTTCAATACACATCACTGGAGTTCAAAACCCGTCGCATCAGAAGAAAAGAAGTCCTGTTTTCGGAACATAGATGAGAATTCTGGCTCTCTGTTGCTTAGAATTAACTACATCATCACAACATAGTAAATTTTAGTTTGTATGTAGCATTTTTTATGTTTTCTGATTATTCATTCCTTGTATAAGTTGTTTTTCTGTTAATTTATGTAATTTATGAAGCACAGAAGTTCATCCAAGAGCTCTTCCTCCTTTTACTCTATCCACTATAGAGGCATAGTTGTATAATACTTCCATTCTTCAGGGACAATTTACAGACACAATTTGAGTGTTACAGATTAGAGGCGGCCACGAGCCAGGCCATCCCGGAGTTGCGCAAGGACATGCCCCTCAATGCTAATCTGACTGATCTGAATTCAGAAGTGCCCAGGCTCAAAGGGTCATACCCTGAGGGACCCAAGAGACACATTTGAAGCCAATCGGAAACCCAAAATATCCCAAAATGTATCAGACCAACGAGATGGCCAGACCGAGAGGTCGTTTATCAACACAGATCAGAATTTCAAAAGCACTAGATGAAACTCTAACTATTTTGGCAAATACTCCATCTGTCGTTCAAAGCACATCCCCAATAACTTGACGAGATGTTGAATTTGTCAGCGCCAGAGACAGATATGAAAAGGAAAAAAAAGGGTACAGTGTAAACAAATTCCTACAGTTGGGTTTTTCCTTTTCAGGGGTCAATGGGAATGCTACTTACGTAATAGAGCAGCAATTGCTGGCTAACAGAGTCATCGAACACACAACCAGGTTTCAACTAAAATTTGAGCAATCAAACACAAAATCAAGACAACCGAGTCAAAGAGGTACAACTGAAATTTCAATCATTGCAATAATATGCGATCCCACAAGGGTGAGCTCACTTCAGTAGCTTGCCCTTGTTTCACTTAGAGAGCAAAAGTTGAAATTAACGATTAACATCAATAATTTCAAACAGTTAGCAGTACCGTTAAGACAATTACATTGCCTTACACAACCACCAGCAGTCCCCCATTGAAAAAAAAAGACAGAAAACAAGTTCTTTCCATCACATAGAAGAACCATTATTCAGTACTCAGAAACCATCAAAAGCCTTAAAAACTATCACCCGTAGATATTTACATTAATGAAAGCTCTTTTTGGGTGAAGTATGCAACCGCATGTACTACAACCGAAATTAGAAACAAAACTTGTGGTGAATACTAATATGGTAATCATTCAAGAGAGCTTAGGGATGAGAAACAAATAAACGAAGAGGTACAGGATCAGTTGTTACTATTATGAGTATTCAGCATCTGCGGTCTTTCTTGTATATTATCTTCATCTTGTATCCAGTAGATAGAGATTGGGCAATCAAGGGGACTATATCGGCCGACTTTTGTGGTTAGAACTTCTGACTTCCGATCTTGGAGCTGCAAAATGACAAAGAAGGTTAAGTTGGAACTTCTGACTTCCGAACTTGGAGCTGTAAACTCAAAATATTAACGACTTACGAAGTCCATTAGCCTCGGAAGTCCGCATAATTTTAAGCCGCTTAACAGAGGTTACAAACATCCTGCATTGGATACGACATTTGAAATTCAGTCAATGCATAAAGTACAAAAGCATCTCAAGAAAATGGCGTGAAAAAGTTCTATAAAGCTATACTAACTTCGACCTGGTTTTTAAAGTTGGTGTTTCTAACACAAATGAGTAAAGATGCTCAAGTAGCCAAGTTAAACAAAACAACATTCAAAGTTGCGCAGAAGATTTGCAATTGTCACCAGTATGGAAAGAGGCAAGTAATCATTGCGATTTTTCATCATTTCTACCTTCCACCAAATTCTCCTCCATTTTTTAGTTCATTGGAGGTCTATTATCCCCCTACTAATTACTCTCATCCCAAGCGATCCTAAAGAGCAACAGGCCAGCAAATGAGTGAAAGCAATGCCATAAAGTAATCCCGGGACACAAAAAACTCAGCATCCAAATTGGCCTTGGTTCTCTCTACACCCAAAAAATTCAGCTTTACTGAAAACCAGACTAAGGCTTAGTGCAGTTTTGCAGATACGATATTGCATTCGACAATATGGATATAAATATCGCACATTTCCATTATTTAACGCAGAATAATGCCATGGCTGCCACTTCATACGTGAAGAGTAGATGGTTTAAGTTAATGGGCCTATTTTAGACATTATGTAACAGCAGTTTGGTGTCACAAGACCGGCAATAACCATAAATATTGGGCCATCTCAAAACATACACTACTGTTCTTCCAGAATAAGACAACTTTGCATGCCAGTACCAATGGTAGTAAATTGATTAATGGCATATCAACTTCAACATCGACATTAATGCATGCCTTCATTGTCAGCTAGCTAACCAAACATACATCTGCCATTTACAGAAGTACGGCGTTTTGAAACAATCAATGCAGAAAATAGATCGAAAAGCACAACACATTCAGCAGTAAACATAGTTGTACATAGCAGTTCGTATCCATTTCAGCCTGAATCATAGTTGGCTAATTAATAGGTTATGGTAAACGTATCGTTGTAAACCTCACTGCACAAATGAACAGAAGTGAAAAATGATGACTAGAACATGTTTCAAGACCTGGCCAAATTACTAAAGGTAAAGCTTAGCAACTTATTCTAAACTAAATTTTAGAAAAAAGGTTTACTTGCACATTATCTGGATAAAGCCAAGCTTTTCCTAATATTTGAGAGCGGTATTGACGACATCTTAAGTAGTAATGAAAAGAAACATGGTTCTTTAGAAACAACACCAAAAGTCCGTGTACTTGATTTACGTGATGAGTCAAGTATATAGTACATACCCCCACGGAACATCACCAACAAGCATCCAGTCTCCATCTTTGTCTTCATATGTGATCACAAAGTCTGATGTTCCATCCAATAGCTTCGACGGTCTTGTTACTTTTGGCATCAAAACAAGTTCTTCCGCATTTGATTCTAGCGTTCAAATAAACCAACAAACAATTACTCTCCAGATACTAAACGGGGGATTTCAAGCTCAAGACAACCAGTTATACTCCATAGTCAGAATCACTTTCTGAAGTTGATTCTGTTGCTGAAGCTGCAGTCATTCTTACACATTAACGATTCTAGATAGCTTAAAGTTTCTTGCAACAATTATGTCAAAACATTAATGAATCAATTCTATTTCAGAAGTCCGGGAAAACAACTAAAATGCAACGAGAACTCACCCTCAGCTGTATTGGTGAACATATCCTCCAAAGCCCGGGCTAAGGACTCATAATCGAAGTGTGCATTGAGATCAACCTTCCTTCCAATCGCAACACCGTCCATATTAACTTTAACAAACAACGAACTCTTACGGGTCACTTTCTCCTTAGAAATGGGATTACCCTTGTCTTGAGCTCCATAACCCCCATCCTTCCCTTTGTTTTCATCAACTGACTTTGGTTGGTTAGCCATGGTACTTATCCTGTATGACCTTATAGGTGGCCATCCCACTACTTGACTGCTTCCCCATGTTAATCATACACCAATCAAACAACTTCTTAAAATTCACTATAATAAATCCTACAACCTTGTCTACCTACCCTACATTGGGTTTGTGTTCATTTGTTTACGTTTCTATATTGAAAATACTTTTAATTAAATTAATAATTTGATCATCTACCTATATTATTGTCCACTTGGGCACTACTCCCTCCGTCCCCATTAGGGAGTATTTGTTTACTATTTTTATTTCTTGTGACGGGCATTTTAACCAAAGTTAAACAAATAATTGGGACGGAGAAAGTATTAATTTTGACGTTGGTTAATATCTACTCAAAATTAATTTTAAAAAAGGCAGTAAAAGGGAAAGTATTTGGAAAAACCTGAGAGCAGTGGGAGAAGCAGGTGTTTTGGTAGCAGAAGAGACATTATTGTTAACATTAGTAACAGCAGAATTAGTAGTACAAGTTTTAGAACAGGAAGAAGAAGAAGAAGAAGAAGAAGAAGAAGAAGAAGCGGATGTAGGAGAAACAAGAGAAAGAGTTAAACCGAGTCCTAATTCAAGCTGAGAAGAATCATCAGAGCCTTCATACTCATATTGAATACCAACCATTTGATCAGTTTGATCAAAGTGAAGTGTCTGTTGCTCAACCGTTGATGAATCTGATGAATCAATTCCAACCTCCATTAAACCCAAGCTGCTGCTACTGATACAAATATTCAATCTTTAACTCTTAAGGGACTATTATTACGGAGTATATATCTATTTGAGTTTGTTTGTTGAAAGTTAATGAAGAAGAAAGAAAGGAATTGTGGGTGGAGATAGTGATGATGGACAGATGGAGGGCCCTTTGTTTGTCTGCTATTTTGTCTTCCTTGTTTTTTTTTGTACACTAGGTAAACTTTCGATAAGTAATAGCCGCCAAACAACGTATAAGAGGTCTACCTTGCTTTTTGTTCTTCACTTTTTTCTCTAAACATGCCCTTCAATTTTCATGCCCCCACATTCCTACTTTTTAACCACTAAATTTAACCCGGGCAGCTTCACTTATTTTGTGCAGTCATACTCATACAGTCATACATACCCTAATCCATTAAAAATGTATTTGAAGTTGAAGATTTAGCAGATGTCGAGCTAGTCTAACCTATCTACATAATCTCGGTCTACATGTTCCATACTACCTAAGTATTGTAAGGCGGAAGCAGCTGAGCTTGCTTGCAGTTTCAAATCCTATACTACAACTGATACGGTTCATCTTAGCTGTGAGTCCAGTAAGCCAGAAAGAGGAGCATTTTTTAAGTAGAATTGCAGAATGTCTTAGTTCGTAGTTTTTACCCAAACTTAGCAGTACGATTTGTAACACTCTCAAATACGTCAGTAGATCACAAGTCTAATCACAACTACACCACTGTCGTCTGTCGACACCATTCGATAGAGAAACTGTCAGGTTTTCACTAACACATAGGGCAAATGTTTTATTCTAATCTTACAAACATAAATCATAACATGAATGCGAACTACAGAGAATAAGTTCAAATATACACATGATTGAAGGCAGAAATTTGCCCTTCACTTGTTCCCTCAATATGAAAGAATCATAACAATAGATGGTTCGGTTAACTCTAACAAGCTTCTCTACCATCTTTCATCGCTGAACCAGTTGTTCTTCTCTTTTGGTCCGGTAGGACCCTCCTGTCTGGAGAGTTCAGCCGGTAACTTGTTGAAGAAACTCCCAACTGAACCTCGTAGCATAAGAGGAAGCTTTTCTACAACATCATCCAACTCTTTCCTTGAATCATACACTATTTTTGGGCCCCATGTCCTCATAAACTGCAACCAGTACGGCTCAGTGACAAGCTCTCCAAGGTACTCAGCCGCAATAATCTGATATTTTGTGCTCGAATCCAGAGATAAGTTGCTTTTAGCACAGTCGTTTCTAATCCCGACACCAATCTTTGATGACCCCTGAAGATAGGAACCAGGATGCGGGTATATAGCATGGCCATTTTTCGATAAGTATATAATTGCTTTGTTTCCCTCGTTGAACTCCAAATCAGATGCATCTAGCCAAACACCACCGCTGTGCTGTGAAAAATATATACTGTGAAGTCTACCAGTAAAGTTATTTACTCTGAGAGTGAAATGCTCCCAGTCCCCTATATGTTCACCTGTCCGGCTCAAACCTACGTCCTTAGGTCCGATCTTGATGGTGGCCGGTCCATTAAACGGGGAGAACACCCACATGGCTAGATCACAGAAAGTGCCACCAAAACTTGGTTTCACATGAACATAAATTTCGGCACTTTCAAGGTTCCCTTGCTTGATAAATTCCCTGGTTGTTTCATCATTTGGGAGATCCAACCAGAACTCTCCATCATTTGTTCCGCCTTGAGGTAAATTGGACCCCTTGGGATCCACAGGTTCACCATTGGGCTGTCCTGGTTTACAAAGACGGGCTCCGTTTGTGAAGAACCAAGAAACAGAAGACGGAAAGTAGACTTCTTCTGGGTGGAAGAACATAGTTGTACCATAATGGTTAACTAGGGCATGAATTTGTTCAAGTTCCGGCATTGCATGCCAATCAGGGTCAGAATTTTTCAGACATGAGATGGGTATTTCGTCTCCTTCATTCCAGAGGCTAGCGCAGAAAAATGTCCCTACGCATACACCTCTTTTGAGCATACCACGATCACGAGGCCTAGTCTTCCAAACATTAAAAGGTTTTTTACGAAACTTTGAATCTGTTTCAAGTAATAAGCAGCAAGGCTCGCATTTTTCTACAAGATCCTCCCTAACACATCTTACATCAGCTAGATCAGGTTTTTGGGGCTTATTTGTTACAACAAAACCAAGTGCCTTATAACCAGGAGGAGATTCAGGTAGCCAAACATAACCAGGTGGGTCATATATTCCTGTGCCATCATCTGAACTCCAAACTAAAGAATAGTCACGAGGTGCTTGAAGGGCCGGGGAGCGAACAGTCTGTGACTCATTATTCTTGGAAGCCGCGAGATCTTTAGCTACAAGAACAAAGCCATAGAGAGGCTTGTTGTTTGGTTGGCAGTAATGGCCAAGGCTAAAAAATCCTTCAGGTATACCAATAGGCTTGTAGAATGAGACGCTATTTTGCTTGTCGTGGGAAAGATGAGATCCCCAAATGAAATCGAAACTTGTTATTTCTGCAACTTCTATTTCTCCAAGCTTGATCTTTCCAGTGCCAAATCCTTTTCCTGATTGAAATCAACAAGTAGAGCTTTATTTTTTTAGTCCTTTTCCGATTCATGACACATTCACATACAGCTATCTAAGCGAAACACATTCCAAATTCAACCTCAAAAGATAGCCTTTGTTTCTCGAACACCGGTGGAAGTGGAACATGACAATAGATGAAAATGTGATAAGACCATCAGCAACTGTAATTATTTTCGCGTACAACAGAAGTACTCTTTCAACAAAAATGAAAGCCGGGAAAAAATGAGATTTGTCGAAAACTTGATAATCACTCAATCGTTGAAAGATTTGGTTAAAGGCGTAAAGCAGGGGACAACAAAATCAGCTATGAGACTATACTATTTCACCTCTATTATAGTATGTATAAGAAAGACAGTAAGAATTAAAAATTTAAGTTGGTCATATGCAGCATCAAAAAACACATTAACAACCATTTTTACGAAATGAGCAGCATATTTTAAGCTAATTAAAATTCAGGGCTGATCGGATAAGACCTCCGCGTATACAGAGACTTGGAATTTTGGAAGGGAAATGTGATAGTGTCGTAGCGTCCCTGGGCAGTACAACGTTTGGAATTTTACTAGTAATAAACAGTCGGCCTCTCTTTAAGCCTTATCCTTTTCACATCTATCTATTTGACCCATTCTATAAATAAGACGGATATATAGGTATCTTAAGCAAGAATTAGTGTAGAATAATGAAAAGGTACCTTACCTTGAGGCCAGTTGGGTAATGGAGCAGGCAACGAGAAAGCAGGGAGGGGAGACTCATTTGTAGAGTTATCTCTAGACAATAAATGACGTCCAAACATTTTCTTCCACATCAAAGTGAATAAAACCCTTTCTTACTTTGCCTTATTTTGATCAAACCCATACAAGAATCATCATTAATAGCGGAGAAGTGTTAGAAATCATGGAAGATGGTAAAAAGAAAGGAATCTAATCGAAAACTTTGTGACATGTTTATTGGATCCCAAATCTTAGAGGAGAAAAGAAGAAAAGAATGTGGTTGTGTCTCATTTTACTGCAAATTAATCAAAGAGTGGTTGATTCATTATTGTTCCCTGAATGTGGGGCCTGCTATAACCTGTAGCTTTGTTTGATTAAATAAATCACGTGGTAGGAGTTTTAAAGGAGACAAGTCACATATAGAAAGGACAAAGTAAAAGTGTATATTTCTGATCAGAATTCCGTCACAAGACAAACTTTTGACGAAAAATGTTCTTCACAAATAAGAGGGAACGTCCTTCTTAGTTCTTACACTCGAAGAAGAAGGGTCACTCTCAAGTCTCATCATTTTCATTTGGGTCCTCTTTTAGTGTATGTAGGACGTTTTTCCGGTGAATAAAGTATTTCTCTTGTGATAGATTATAGAGTTGAGAATAGACCACGTTAGTAGTTCAAGTGGTTGGAAAATTAGACCGTGTTGTCAAATTGGTAATCAATATTTGATAGTAAATCATAAATTCCTCCAAATGTTAGATCAACTATTTTTGATTTTCGGTGGCCCATATGCACATGAGCAAACCATTTTCTTACAATGTCTATAAACAAAAGTCGTGCCTAAATTATGAATTGAATACACTAGGATAAATTATGGTTTGACAGTATACATGGTGATGATAGGTGTTTTTCATGATCATTTCATTTTACTGTTAATCTTGGTGGAGTGACACTTTAATTTCGTATCTGTCATTCATAATAAACGTATTTAATGTGTTTTTAACTATTATTCGTATCTATTTTATATCTGTGGTACCATTTTATTAATATGGATTATACTCGTACAACTTTAGAGTTGTATTGCAATTCACCGATCACATTTTCTTATCATTATACTCTCAAAAACTGCACTTAAATCCCTGTTTCACTTTATTCATAGTTTTTGCATCTTAGAATGTATAATAAATGGGATCAAAATATAATTATTAAATTCTTTAACAAATAAAAGAACGATTACTCAAGAGAAATGATGAACACCTTGAGTAAATAAAACTGTGATTTTATTATTATGTAAAACCTTAAGTTACAATTATGTACAAATGCTATATATTTATGTACACAAGCTGTACATGAGAAAATATCAACAAATTGACAATGTAATAGAGAGGTGACAGACTCGTGCATGCTGATGTGGCAGGAAGTCTAGAAGGTACAAAAATCCGCCTAGATACGAGTCAAATCTCGTTTTGAATAAAGATCGGCGTCTTTATTCCAGACATCCATTGAAGTGAACAAGTAATTAAATTGCAGCGGAAATTAAATAAGCAAGCGATATCGTCAAATATTATTGTCAAATTATTTAGGAATATCGTCGCTTTGAGACAACAATACTAGACATGTGCTCATAAATTGCAACCAGTGCGGCTCAGTGACAAGCTCTCCAAGGTACTCAGCCGCAATAATCTGATATTTTGTGCTCGAATCCAGAGATAAGTTGCTTTTAGCACAGTCGTTTCTAATCCCGACACCAATCTTTGATGACCCCTGAAGATAGGAACCAGGATGCGGGTATATAGCATGGCCATTTTTCGATAAGTATATAATTGCTTTGTTTCCCTCGTTGAACTCCAAATCAGATGCATCTAGCCAAACACCACCGCTGTGCTGTGAAAAATATATACTGTGAAGTCTACCAGTAAAGTTATTTACTCTGAGAGTGAAATGCTCCCAGTCCCCTATATGTTCACCTGTCCGGCTCAAACCTACGTCCTTAGGTCCGATCTTGATGGTGGCCGGTCCATTAAACGGGGAGAACACCCACATGGCTAGATCACAGAAAGTGCCACCAAAACTTGGTTTCACATGAACATAAATTTCGGCACTTTCAAGGTTCCCTTGCTTGATAAATTCCCTGGTTGTTTCATCATTTGGGAGATCCAACCAGAACTCTCCATCATTTGTTCCGCCTTGAGGTAAATTGGACCCCTTGGGATCCACAGGTTCACCATTGGGCTGTCCTGGTTTACAAAGACGGGCTCCGTTTGTGAAGAACCAAGAAACAGAAGACGGAAAGTAGACTTCTTCTGGGTGGAAGAACATAGTTGTACCATAATGGTTAACTAGGGCATGAATTTGTTCAAGTTCCGGCATTGCATGCCAATCAGGGTCAGAATTTTTCAGACATGAGATGGGTATTTCGTCTCCTTCATTCCAGAGGCTAGCGCAGAAAAATGTCCCTACGCATACACCTCTTTTGAGCATACCACGATCACGAGGCCTAGTCTTCCAAACATTAAAAGGTTTTTTACGAAACTTTGAATCTGTTTCAAGTAATAAGCAGCAAGGCTCGCATTTTTCTACAAGATCCTCCCTAACACATCTTACATCAGCTAGATCAGGTTTTTGGGGCTTATTTGTTACAACAAAACCAAGTGCCTTATAACCAGGAGGAGATTCAGGTAGCCAAACATAACCAGGTGGGTCATATATTCCTGTGCCATCATCTGAACTCCAAACTAAAGAATAGTCACGAGGTGCTTGAAGGGCCGGGGAGCGAACAGTCTGTGACTCATTATTCTTGGAAGCCGCGAGATCTTTAGCTACAAGAACAAAGCCATAGAGAGGCTTGTTGTTTGGTTGGCAGTAATGGCCAAGGCTAAAAAATCCTTCAGGTATACCAATAGGCTTGTAGAATGAGACGCTATTTTGCTTGTCGTGGGAAAGATGAGATCCCCAAATGAAATCGAAACTTGTTATTTCTGCAACTTCTATTTCTCCAAGCTTGATCTTTCCAGTGCCAAATCCTTTTCCTGATTGAAATCAACAAGTAAAGCTTTTTTTTTAGTTCTTTGCCGATTCATGTCAAATTCACATACAGCTATCTAAGACAAAACACATTCCAAATTCAACCACAAAAGATACGCTTTGTTACTCGGAGCATGACAAATTCAACCATCAGTAACTAACTGTATTGAATTTCGATATACCTACAACAGAAGTATTCTTTCAACTAAAACGAAAGCCATGGAAGAATGAGATTTGTTGAAAAACTTCATAATCACTCGAAAGTTCAAACTTCTGTTAAAGGTGTAAAGCATGGGACAAACAAAATCAGCTATGAGACTACTAATTCACTTCTATTATGGCAAGTATTTTTTTTTTTTTTTTTTTGCGTTGACTAGAAGTATCCTTAGTGACAGTTCGCCCTTACCACTCACACCGGCCAACTTTGGTTCTATTATAGCGAGCATAAAACACAGTAAGAATTACAATTCAATCCCCCACACGCATGATCTTCATACATTAACGACCATTTTTTTACGAAATCAGCAGCAAAATTAAGGGCTGATCAGATAAGACCTATGCGTATACGCCATAATTATGTACAGAGACTTCTACAATCCACACCTTGAAACAAGCAAATAAGTGAATAACTGATGGAAAATGTGACAGTGTCATAGCGTCCCCAGATAGTACAAGTTTCGCTATAACCCTTACTATTATGTATCTCATTTAGAATTTTGATTAGACAAGTTTTTTAATAATTAGACATTCGGTTTTGGCATGTCTATCTATTTTACCTTTTTATTTATAAGACGGATATACACACGTTTTAAACAAAAATTAGCGTAAAGGAAAATGAAAAAAATACCTTGAGGCCAGTTGGGTAATGGAGCAGGCAATGAGAAAGTAGGGAGTGGGGACTCATTGGCAGAGTTATCTCCAGACAAGAAATCAAACCCAAGTTTCATTTTCATATTTGTAGATTTTGTGTCTAGATTATACGGACAAGTTAGAAATCATGGAATGAAGACGATACAAAAGAAATTAATCAAAGAGCGATTGATTC